>PISX010017852.1:0-42249 GCA_004024625.1 Mellivora capensis | reverse complement strand
AAACCATAAGTGACTCTTAATCTCACAAAACAAACTGAGGGTTGCGGGGGGGAGGGGGTCGGGAAAGGTGGGTGGGGTAATGGACATTGGGGAGGGTATGTGCTATGGTTAGTGCTGTGAAGTGTGTAAACCTGGCGATTCACAGACATGTACCCCTGGGGATAAAAATTTGTTTATAAAAAATAAAAATTAAAAAAAATTATCCTTCCATCCAGTATTATTCTTCAACATTGTTTAAAACAGTTTCATAGTGTTTTGTGATTCATAGTGAATCATGATTGATTTAAACATTGCCTTTTTTTTTTTTTTTAAACATTGCCCTTTTAAGACTTAGGTTGCTAGCAGTATCTTTGTTCATATTAACTTCTGTGAAAATCATTGCATATATATCTTAATTATTTCTTTAGGAAAATCTTTAGGAATCTTTAGAAAAAGGTGGATATTGCTGTGTCAAAGAGTATGAAATTTACTCCTAACAGATACTTTTAAAGACTTTTTATGGTGAGACTTTTGAGATGACTTCATTATCCTTTTTTTTTAAAGATTTTATTTTTTTATTTGAGAGCAAGCATGAGTGAGAGAGAACAGAAGCAGAGTGGCAGAGGGAGAGGGAGAAGCACACTTCCTGTTGGCTGAGCAAAGAGCCCAACAGGGGGCTCATAATCACGACCTGAGCTGAAGGCAGATGCTGAACCAACATAGCCACCCAGGCACCCCTCACCTGCTCACCATAGCTTCCATTCTTAAACATTTACTATGTGCTGAGTTCGCATTACATGGGTTCTCTTTTGTATTTTATACAATAAAATCCTTCCTGTTTACTATTATTATGCACAATTTACCAATTGGGTAGAATATAACTCAAATTTTAATTTATTATGTTTTAACATGCTTGATCATGTCAGAGGTATGTATCCTTATGTTTTACATAAGCTGGCTTTATATGCCTTTACTTACTACTGTTAATATTCCCATGTGCTTCAAAGATCTTTTATTTTTCTAATGTAGAAAGGAACAAGTTAGAAAACCACCCTGCTAACTCCCTCATGCACTTGTGACAAAGACCTTCCTTCAATCAAATCGTGGATACAACTATTTCCTACCATTCTTTTCATCATTCTCTCGGGCCATTATTTGCAAGCCAAGTGGGTAATTCATAGGTGTGTGCTCATTAAGAACCACTGCATGGAGTCATTCTCTCTTTGAATTAGACACCAATAAACAGAACTGACTTCTAGAATAATTGATGAGAATTAATTTTACCACCAAATAGAGATACTATAGAAGAGAATTTAGAGAATGGTTAAGAAGTGTCTATAGTGAAAATCGTCATACTACATATTACATTACATGTGGGCAATGTAATGTTATACATCCCATGTTCAAGACTATGTTAACAAACTTTTTGGTTATGAATTACAATAGCTTAACTGGTAATTCTTTTTTGACTCATGATACAGAATTAGGCAGAAAAGGACTTCTGGAAATATGGTATTTCAATATTAAATCATTTTATGCAAATCAAAATTCGTTCTATTTTTACCTTTTATACTTCTAGTTAGGTATTTAATTCTCCTGTGTTGGTATGTCAGGTTACATGTCTATGCTTGTCAGTGGGTAATAATAAACATTTATTAGTGACTTATTTACCAATAATAATGTTTTAACCAGAATAACTCAATATGTTGTTCTTTCTATACAAGGATCAATAAAATTGTAAAATAGATGCAATAAACAAGATTCTTAATATATACTAAATTAAGAAAAATAGTTAAGTGAATTTAACATTCTCAAGAGTATTATTTGCTTATAATTTCAAAAAATTACCACTTTTTTACTGTAATTTGAAAGACAGCTAAATAAAATTTTAGTCACCTCTCTTGAGAATTCATTTTTAATCATCATGCTTCTCTAATTAAAAATAAAAAAAGCTTTGTAGCTCTTAGACCCATAGTTATATTTTGTGGTTTAAAATGTTATTTCACTACAAAGAACACTTTTCAAGTTATTTTCAATGCTTTCAATACTCTAAACTTTCAATAAGAGTAGTTTTTAGTTTGATTATCTAGATTTGTTAAACAACTGTCTCTGAAAATGTAACAAAAAGCTTCCATGAGCTTGGAGAGGAAGAACATGCTGGCCAAGCAATTTATCACTTAGTCTCACAAGCCAAAAAACACTTTGGCCTCCGTTAAAGCACTTTTGAGAGCTACAGTAGTTCCCCCTTATCCTCAGGGCATCCATTTTACACCCCCAATGGATGCCTGAAACTGCAGATAACACCAAACCCTATATATACTATGTTTTTTTCTATCTATGATAAAGTTTCATTTGTAAATTAAGCATAGTAAGATAATAATAATAATATAGAACAATTATAACAATATAATAAGAGTTATATGAATGTGGTCTCTCTCTCAAAATATCTTTTTTTTAAAGATTTTATTTATTCACTTTAGAGCTATAAAGACAGCACGAGCAAGGGGAGGAGCAGAGGAAGAGTAACAAGCAGACTCTCGGCCGAGCAGAGAGCCCCACATGGTGCTCCATCCCACAACCCTGAGATCATGACCTGAGCTGAAATCAAGAGTCAGAAGCTTAACCTACTGAGCCACCCAGGCATTCCTCTCAAAATACCATATTGTACTATACTCATCTTTCTTCTTTTTAAAAAAAAAAATTTATTTATTTGACAGACAGAGATTACAAGTAGGCAAGAGAGGCAGGCAGGGAGAGAGAGGAGGAAGCAGGCTCTCCGCAGAGCAGAGAGCCCGATGTGGGGCTCGATCCCAGGACCCTGGGATCATGACCTGAGCCGAAAGCAGAGGCTTTAACCCACAGAGCCACCCAGGCGCCCCCTCATCTTTCTTATGATGTGAGATGATAAAGTGCCTACATCATGATAAGAAATGAGGTCAATGACATAGGCATCATGACATGTTAGGCTACTACTCACCTTCTGCCCACTTGTCAGGAGGATCACCTTAACTGCAGGTAACTGAACCCACAGAAAGTGAAAATGTGGAGAAGGGGGGATCTCCTGTACATTGAAAACAACCAGTTTGTTAGTGTCATGGGTGTAGAAATTCCATCTTTTTTTTTTTAAGATTTTACTTATTTATTTGACACAGAGAGAATGAGATCACAAGTAGGCAGAGCAGCAGGCAGAGAGAGAGGGGGAAGCAGGCTCCCTGCCAAGCAAAGAGCCCCATGCGGGGCTCGATCCCAGGACCCCGAGATCATGACCTGAGCCGAAGGCAGAAGCCCAACCCACTGAGCCACTCAGGTGCCCCTAGAAATTCCATCTTTTAATTATGAAGTTTAATTTTGGTTTTCCCAAGGATTTAGCAAAATTTCCAGTTTGATCAGGCTACCTTTTTATTGTGGAGTGACTTAATCTCTCCTTCTCTCTTTGAAATTTTCCTGCTAAGAATTAGCATGTACCAACAAACATGATGGCCTCATTGCTTTCTCTAAGCCAGTTTTTCATTAGCTTTGTAGCAATCAAAACAAATTTTATTTTTACCTTTTATTATATGTACCATTCATACATTTTTAGTTTAGTACTGAAAACCCAGGGGTACCACTTTACTTTCCACATTACTGATTTTTTTATTGTAGCTAATTCATCAGCAGGTTTTGGACCATGCAAAATGGCTTATCGGAGTTGAGATCAGCATGCATTCTACTGAAGCTTACTGGGTTTGAAGCATCAGCTATCCAAGATCTCTCTCATGGAACATCAGCTGTGGGCCCTATATTTTCATATTCCCAACAGTTGGTGTAATCATGGGGAATCACAGATAACTAAGCTGGAAGAGATTTTTAAAGATCATTTGGTTCCAACCATTTGTGCTATATTTCAATGTAACTCTCCCCACTTGCCATTAAACCACACTTCTAAATTCTCCTGTTTTGTTGATCTTTCCAGTGAAATAGTTCTTGCATGTTGCCAACCTATTGGTAACTTTTCATCTTTATCCTACTCCATTTCTCAGCAGGATTAGACACAATAAACCATGATAGCTTTCTTGAGCCACTCTCTTGACTTCGCTGCCATGACACTTTTCAGTGGCTGCTGCTTCTCATCTTACTTTTCTGGTTCCTTCTTTTACACCTGATTTCTAAACATTCTCTGTGCCCCAGGGATCAGACTTAAGCACTTTTCTCTTTTTTCCAAAGATAATTTCATCTAGTCCTGTGGATCTAAGTACCATATAGAATGTTGACTCTCAAATTTATATCTTTAGCGCTGAATATCCAGGAACTCCAGGTCATGTGGTATGTCCATTTCCATGAATCAATCTAGACAGCTAATAGGCATCTGAAATTTTACATGTACAAAGAAACCAATTGGTTCCCACAATCCTTTCCCTTGCACTGTGAACTTATGCAGGCCACACAGACAGTGGCAAACTTGGAATTCTTTATTTTCCCTTAAATCCCATGTGAAAATGTATCAGCCAAACATGTTAACATTATTAACAAAACTAATCCAAAATTGTAGCAGATTTATTATGTGTAAATTACCCCCTAAGTATATCTCCAAAGAAAAGCCACATGACCCTCTTTCTCTAGGCCATGAGAAATAAATGGTGAGTGGCATGCCAACATCTTTCAGAAATGAATTGTGGAGAATTGTTTTCTCTAATGTAGAGATACTCATGGTCTTACTTGCTGATAGAAATGAAAATACCAACCAAAAAATATCAAAGCTACTATAGATTCACTATGGACACAGAAGTTCAGCAAACATCAACAAAATGGGTTTTTGTCATGAGAGACACGACAGATGAAAAGGACTCCCTGACTACTTCTTTTTTTTTTTTTTAAGACTGATTGATTGATTGATTTGACAGAGAGAGAGCATGCACAAGGGGGCAGAGGGAGAAGCTGACTCCCTGCTGAGCAGGGAGCCTGATGTGGGGCTCCATCCCAGGACCCTGGGATCATGACCAGAGCCAGAGGCAGATGCTTAAGGGACTGAGCCATCCGGGCGCCTCAACAGCTCCCTGATTTCTATGAGAATCTTCACACCCCAAGGTTGTAGAGAACAAGGAAAGATAAACTAACAGAAAGTAAGTATGGGTTGCTCAATAAAAAGAAGCATTGATGTGGATTAATTTAGGAACTTGGTGGTAGCTAATGATGGTATTATGACTGAAATAAATGGGCAGCTTCTTGAATAAAGGAAATGCTGCAACAATAAGTATGTCCTATGAATTTCCTCTTAGTCTTCTGTATAGGGACCTGTGGCCATTTCCACAGAAACTCTATGATGGGAAAGAAAAATACTAAAAATTCTTGGTGACTTTGGACCCTGGATTTCATCTTGAATGAGCAGAAATGCCACAAAGGTGCTCTTTTAGAACAGGAGATTGTAGAGATAAGGTAATAAAGTGAGTGCTGATCTTAGTTCAAATATATATTAAACCTAGTATTCATTTCTGTGCTTTTTTCTTTTTGAGTGGGTGGGTGGGAAATAAATATACTGAATGTTTCAATTTGAGTCCCAAGGGCAAACAGCACACTCAAATTAGTATAATTCTAGTTTTTATTTATTTGCTTTTAAACAAATGGGGCTAATTTCAAAGGCACACAAAGGTTGGAGAGGAACACAAAGTGAGGGAAATATGGGCTAACAACAATGCAGTTTTTACCATCCCTAGGCCCAAAAGGATAAGGGGAAGGAGGGATTCCCAGAAGCTGAAGGTAAGATGGAAGTTTAGACAAGAAAGCTTTGAGAACAGCAACTTTCTATCAAGGGATTATAGCTAGCATGATTCGAACTCACAGAGAGGGAACCAGAAAAAGAAATACTCTGACTTCACTCCTTGCAAAGAATCATTAGCTAAAACCAACCAGACATCAGAGGACTCAAAATTTCATGATGTAATTCATACAGGTCAGCCTCCTGGGAAGAGATCAGGTTAGAAAAGGATGGAAAGTGAATCTGAAGGGGCAATATCAGGCACATTCCAAAACTGACAGATTCCTCACATTGGTCTCCTGACTCAAAAAGAAAGGGACAATGTGGAGCAAGGGAAGATTCTATAGCTTTTTTTCTTCACAAAAACAATATATCAAAGGTAATATTTGTACTTTAAAGTTGTAGTTTTGGTGATTCTTATCACATTCTTATTTAACCATCTGGCTTGGCAGGGGCAGAAGTTAGATGCATTTTGGAGAATATTAATAGATTACCATAAGGTAGGCAACTGTTGGTCCAATTATGGTTTTCTCACTGAAGATTTTATTTCTACCTCTGGTGAGTGGTAAGCAGATATTAACCTTAAAAATGACGTTTTGTCTTGCCCAACATTAGCTGAAAACTCCAGAAGTTTGATTACACTGAGCAGGGATAGTAATACAAATTCATAGTATTGTCTCAAGGATTTATGCCAGATAGAGCCACAGCCTGCGGAATCTTGATTATCTTATCATGCTATAGGTTATCACTCACCTACTGATGACATTAAGCTGCCAAGACTTAGAAAGCCAGAGTTTGTTTGTGCCTTCAAAGCCCACATAGGACAAGTATGTACCCAATGAAGGGTGGGAAATTCAAGGAAATACAAACTCCTGAAACCTCACTGAAGCTTTTGGGGGATCAATGAGTAGAGTAGCTCTCAACACTAAAGGACAAGTTGCTTCATCATATATCACTTACTTTAAGAAAGACACACAATGCTTATTAGATTACTTGCTATTTTGATGATGGAGTATAGCTTTGTGTAATTCAAAAAGGCAAAAATTCGGTATATAAATATAAAAGTGTGCATTTATCTATTTTGAGGTAGAACAAAGTCTTTTGTGCAAAAAAAAATGGGCTTTGTTTTTCTTTGCTTAGATTATCATTTTCTTTTTTATAACCATATTTAAGCTTTTCTAAACTGGGTGAGAACTTAGAAACACTTGCAAAAGAATTTAAGTGCAGAGATCTTTACAGACAGATTTTCCCCAGTTTTTATTATTGTCTCATACCTAATTGATCATAATTTTAAAGAATTTAATTTTATTAAGTATTTCCATACATTTAACTTATTTTTTTTTTCTTTTAAAGATTTTATTTACTTATTTGACACAGAGAGAGATAGCAAGAGAGGGACTGCAAGTTGGGGGGGGTATGATGTGAGAGGCAGAAGTAGGCTTCCCACTGAGCAGGAAGCCTGATGCAGGGCTGTATCCCAGGACCCCAGGATCATGACTGAGCTGAAGACAGATGGTTAAGGTGCCCGCATTTAACTTAGTTTTTAAAGAATCAGCTTTCTTTTCACATTCATATTTCACTTAGTTTACATAATAATTAAGCAATTTTCGATAAAAGCACTATATACACAAATAGGTATCAGAATAAGTACAATGGAATTTCGGCAAGCATATAACAGCTCAATTAGTGGACATAAAAGTGCATATATAAAAGCATTTGTTAATTTTGCAAATAGGTAAAAGTTAAGTGGAGATAGGTTAACCAAGACCAATAGAAGGGGAGTGTGTAAACAGCTTTACTCCTTAACCCTTATGGTCCAATAGATTCAATGGTGCTGAAATTGTTTGTGGCAGATTGGGATACTCTTTGGCTCTTAAAGAACCCCATATTTTAGTGGTCAAACCAACTACCTAGTGGCAGGCTAATTACATTGGACAGCTTCTCTCATTCTCATGAGAATAGATATTTATTTTGGAATTAAAAAAACACCCACAACAAATAGACTTACTAATACCAATGTGCATATAGGGAAAACATTAAGTGTTGACCTAGGCTATTTAATAGAAAATAAGATATTGACACATAGTAGGAACAGAGAGGAGTATGAACAAAACCTAACTGGTTCCCTGGGGAACCTCATGGTATTTGACCCAGTGATAGAAACATAGAAACTAAGGAAAGACTACTATAACTCTTCAAAGTAAAACCACCAGATCTTAGAAATGAAGATATGATCACTATCCTGAAGGCATCCTAATCTTACCATCTTGAAAAGTATAAGCATCATTCCAAAAATCTGAATTTAGAAATAGATGTAAGAATAGATAAGATGGTTAGGAGAGTGTAAACCTATATTGGGTGTATAAAGGCTTTAGTTATTCTTTAACTTTGATGGAAGCTAAAGTGGAGTATATAACCCTACCCCTCGCTTTTTGGCAGTTAAACATAGACTTCAGATCTAGTTCAGCTATAGAGATGCTTTAGTTTCAGATATTTAACTTTGATGCTGCTGGGGAGGAAAAATTTTCTTGTACCCTTCAAAGATTCTTCCAACTGGTTTGAGGATTAATTTGACAGGAGACAGGAAAACAGGAGAAAATAAAATTTAATTTTCTATATACAGGAACCCCATATACATGAGAGATTCAAAGACAGAAAGGTAAAATGAGGCATACATGCCATCCTAAGTTAAGGAATGTCATAGGGCCCTGGGGACTGAAAGGGGAGGAGGGCAATTCACAGGGCACTGTGAATTCACAGGGCATTGGCGAACAAATATTTGGTAATTAGCTGTTTGCTCAGCCATACATATGGGCCACTCAGTTAAAATATATTTCTAGTAATAATTTATTCTGAGGAAGACACTCAGTTTAGATTTTTCGATATAGTTAAGAGAGAGGCAAAAGTTTCCCTCAAGCCTACAGGGTCTCAGTTGCCTTCAGCTCAATAGTACACCTACTATTGCAAAAATATCTTATGCCATACATTTTTTTTTGGCTTATTGATTTAATTCAGCCTAGTATTTACTACAGCTCATGAGCTACTACAGCTACCACATACCACATTGGGAATACTTGCACTGAACCCATTCAAGGTTATGAGGTAAAGGCAGGGGCACTTGGTGTTTATTTTTGTGGTGATGCTCAGCACTTGTGAGGCCAATGGTATGGCAGCAATGGTTCAATCATTGCTGCAGGAAGTCAGCAAGCATCTAATTGCCTTGCTCCTTGACCTCCCATGGCCTTTACTTATTTCCAAGCTTGCTTATTTGCATACCAGCTGATTCTTTGGGCTTTCTGTAAATCCTTTTATAAATTCCTCCTCTGAAATAGTGGGCCAGAGCTAGATTCTTTTATTTGCAATTAAGAATTCTGATTTGGTATTGTATTTTAAACACACAAACATATTTTGCCTTTCACAACAGGCATAGATTTAGTACATTTATGTGGCAGGAATGCCAACTAGGCTGAAAACTGAAGACAATTTAAGCAAGAATAGAATTATAAGTTTACTTGAGATTTTCTTACCTTTTTAAATGATATTCGCCTAACCCATTTGTATGCTTGCACAACAACTACTCTATACATTAGCTACTATTTTTACAAATGTTTACAATTAATATTTACAAAGTTGGCCTGAAGTTTTTCCTTTTCAATATTCTGCTAGAATTCAATATATTTTAACCTTAAGAATACATGTACACCTACTATTGCAAAAATAGCTTATGACATACATTTTTTTTTGCTTATTGGTTTTAATTCAACCTAATATTTATTGAGCTACTACAGCCTTCTCATTGGTTTAATTTGCATTGTTTTATTTCTAGTATATAAACCTGAACATTGAAAAATTTTTGTTTACATTTACATTTCTTCTTCTGCAAATTATCTTTAAAAGTATGAAAGATTTTATATATGTTACCCCTATTTCTCCCCATTTTATTAGCCTCTTAAGTTTACTTTCATAATTTTTGCCATATGATATGAAAATTTTAAGTTACTATTTTAGTGAACACAATAATCTTTTCTTGGTATTTTTCTCCTTGATTTTTGATCCTGGGCCTTGGTTACACTGCCACTACCATTTGTCCCTTAATCACAGGGGAGTAATAACAGCTTCCTGCTGTTGCTACATTTTGCATTACCTTTTTGGTTTTTCAGCTATATCATCATAGGAAAAATCAGTTTTCTGTATTAAACTTTCTTTGTTTAAAATCTTAAATGCGGAGGTACTTTTAATTAACTGGAAAACCTCTGGACTTTGTTTCTCTAAATAGTATAAGAAATGAATTTAACTTGGTCATTTTTTAAACAATTTTACCTGCTGTTTCAAAAAGAGTTGTTTAATCATTCAAAGTTATATGAGAATTACAAATGCCTGTAATTTGTAATTACACTGAATAAATCTGTTTCTGTACTTACAACCTGTTCCATTAGAGTTTGTCTATATTTATGCCCTTCAACAGTTTGTTTATAATCTGATAATATCTGGAAGTTTAAGATTGTCACTATTTGATGTGGTTTTCAAAATTATCTTTGTTATTTTCTCCCATTTATATTATTTCATTATATTTTCCCATTATATTATTCTCTCAGAAAAATTGCTATCGTTTTTGTTAAATCTGATAAGGAATCTTTTAGGATATTTGTAAGAGTAGCATTACTGTAGAAAGAACAAACATCTTTATAATAGTATTTTTTTAAATAATTTTTTAATTTTTTAATTGAAATATAATGTATTATTAGCCCTAGGGGTACAGGTCTGTGAATCGCCAGGTTTGCACACTTCACAGCACTCACCATAGCACATACCCTCCCCAATGTCCATAACCCAACCACCCCTACCTCCACACACCCCCCTGCAGCCCTGTTTGTTTTGTGAGATTAAGAGTCTCTTATGGTTTGTCTCCCTCCCGATCCCATCTTGTTTCATTTTTTCCTTCCCTACCCCCCAAACCCTCTACATTGCCTCTCAAATTCTTCATATCAGGGATATTATATGATAATTGTCATTCTCTGATTGACTTATTTCACTCAGCATAATACCCTCTAGTTCCATCCACGTCGTTGCAAAAGGCAAGATTTCATTTCTTTTGATGGCTGCATAGTATTCCATTGTAGATATATACCACTTCTTCTTTATCCATTCATCTGTTGATGGACATCTAGGTTCTTTCCATAGTTTGGTTATTGTGGACATTGCTGCTATAAACATTCGGGTGCATGTGCCCCTTCAGATCACTACATTTGTATCTTTAGGGTAAATACCCAGTAGTATGATTGCTGGGTCATAGGATAGCTCTATTTTCAACTTTTTGAGGAACCTCCATGCCATTTTCCAGAGCAGTTGCACCAGCTTGCATTCCCACCAACAGTGGAGGAGGGTTCCCCTTTCTCCGCATCCTCTCCAGCATCTGTCATTTCCTGACTTGTTAATTTTAGCCATTCTGACTGGTGTGAGGTGGTATCTCATTGTGGTTTTGATTTGTATTTCCCTGATGCTGAGTGATGTGGAGCACTTTTTCATGTGTCTGTTGGCCAATCTATAAAGAACTTATCAAACTCAACACTCATCTGGATGTCTTCTTTGCAGAAATGTCTGTTCATGTCCTCTGCACATTTCTTGATTGAATTATTTGTTCTTTGGGTGTTGAGTTTGATAAGCTCTTTATAGATTTTGGACACTAGCTCTTTATCTGATATGTCTTTTGCAAATATCTTCTCCCATTCTGTCAGTTGTCTTTTGGCTTTGTTAACTGTTTCCTTTGCTGTGCAAAAGCCTTTGATCTTGATGAAATCCCAATAGTTCATTTTTGCCCTTTCTTCCCTTGCCTTTGGCGATGTTCCTAGGAAGAAGTTGCTGTGGCTGAGGTCGAAGAGGTTGCTGCCTGTGTTCTCCTCAAGGATTTTGATGGATTCCTTTCTCATGTTGAGGTCCTTCATCCATTTGGAGTCTATTTTTTGTGTGTGTGGTGTACGGAAATGGTCCAGTTTCATTCTTCTGCATGTGGCTGTCCAATTTCCCCAACATTTGTTAAAGAGACTGTCTTTTTTCCATTGGACATTCTTTTTGTCCTGTTTTGTCAAAGATTAGTTGACCATAGAGTTGAGGGTCTATGTCTGGGCTCTCTATTCTGTTTCATTGATCTATGTGTCTGTTTTCGTGCCAATACCGTACTGTCTTGATGATGACAGCTTTGTAATAGAGCTTGAAGTCTGGAATTGTAATGCCACCAACTTTGACTTTCTTTTTCAACATTCCTCTGGCTACTCAAGGTCTTTTCTCTTCCATATAAATTTTAGGGTTATTTGTTCCATTTATTAAAAAAAAACTGATGGGATTTTGGTAGGGATTGCATTAAATGTGTAGATTGCTTTAGGTAGCATACACATGTTCACAATATTTGTTCTTCCAATCCAGAAGCATGGAACATTTTTCCATTTCTTTGTGTCTTCCTCTATTTCTTTCATGAGTACTTTATAGTTTTCTGACTACAATTCTTTGCCTCTTTGGTTAGGTTTATTCTTAGGTATCTTATGGTTTGAGGTGCAATTGTAAATGGGATTGACTCCTTCATTTCTCTTCCTTCTGTCTTGTTGTTGGTGTATAGAAATGCAACTTATTTCTGTGCATTGATTTTATATCCTGACACTTTACTGAATTCCTGTACAAGTTCTAGAAGATTTGGAGTGGAGTCTTTTGGGTTTTCCACATAAAATATCATATCATCTACAAAGAGTGATAGTTTGACTTCTTCTTTGCTGATTTGGATGCCTTTAATTCTTTTTGTTGTCTGATTGCTGAGGCTAGGACTTCTAGTACTATGTTGAATAGCAGTGGTGATAATAGACATCCCTGCTGTGTTCCTGACTGTAGCAGAGGAGCTCTCAGTTTTTCTCCATTGAGAATGATATTCTCTGTGGGTTTTTCATAGATGGCTTTGATGATATTGAGGTATGTACCCTCTGTCCCTACACTCTGAAGAGTTTTGATCGAGAAGGGATGCTGTACTTTGTCAAATGCTTTTTCATCATCTCTTGAGAGTATCATATGGTTCTTGTTCTTTCTTTTGTTAATGTGTTGTTGACATTGATTGATTTTCAGATGTTGAACCAATCTTGCAGCCCTGGAATAAATCCCACTTGGTCGTGGTGAATAATCCTTTTACTGTACTGTTGAATCCTATTGGCTAGTATTTTGGTGAGAATTTCTACATCTGTGTTCATCAAGGATATTGATCTATAAATCTCTTTTTTGATGGGGTTTTTGTCTGGTTTTGGGATCAAGGTAATGCTGGCCCCATAAAATGAGTTTGGAAGTTTCCCTTCCATTTCTATATTTTGGAACAGTTTCAGGAGAATAGGAATTAATTCTTCTTTAAATGCTTGTAGAACTCCCTTGGGAAGCCATCTGGCCCTTGACTCTTGTTTTTTGGGAGATTTCTTATGACTGCTTCCATCTCCTTACTAGTTATGGGTCTGTTCAGATTTTCTATTTCTTCCTGGTTCAGTTTTGATAGTTTATATTTCTCTAGGAATGCATCCATTTCTTCCAGATTGTCAAATTTGCTGGCATATAGTTGCTCATAATATGTTCTTATAATTGTTTGTATTTCTTTGATGTTGGTCGTGAGCTCTCCTCTTTTATTCACGATTTTATTTATTTGGGTCCTTTCTCTTTTCTTTTTGATAAGTCTGGCCAGGGGTTTATCAATCTTATTAATTCTTTCAAAGAACCAGCTCCTAGTTTCATTTACTTGTTCTCCTGCTTTTTTGATTTCTATTTCATTGATTTCTGCTCTGATCTTTATTATTTCCCTTCTCCTGCTGGGTTTAGGCTTTTTTTGCTGTTCTTTCTCTAGCTCCTTAGGTGTAGGGTTAGGATGTGTATTTGAGACCTTTCTTATTTCTTGAGAAAGGCTTGTATCACTATATATTTTCCTCTCAGGACTGCCTTTCCTGTGTCCCACAGATTTTGAATAGTTGTGCTTTCATTATCATTTGTTCCCATGATTTTTTTTTCAAATACATTTTTCCATGTATTTGGGTTCTTTCCAAATTTCCTCTTGTGATTGAGTTCTAGCTTCAGAGCCTTGTGGTCTGAAAATATGCAGGGAATGATCCCAGTCTTTTGGTACTGGTTGAGACCTGATTTGTGACACAGGATGTCATCTATTCTGGAGAATGTTCCATGTGCACTAGAGAAGAATGTATATTCTGTTGCCTTGGGATGGAATGTTCTGAATATATCTGTGATGTCCATCTGATCCAGTGTGTCATTTAAGGCTTTTATTTCCTTGTTGATCTTTTGCCTGGATGATCTGTCCATTTCAGTGAGGGTGGTGTTAAAGTCCCCTACTATTATTGTATTCTTGTCAATGTGTTTCTTTGATTTTGTTATTAATTGGTTTATATAGTTGACTGCTCCCATGTAGGGGCATAAATTTGTTAGATATTCTTGTTGGACAGACCCTTTGAGTATGATATAGTTTCCTTCCTCATCTCTTATTATAGTATTTGGCTTAAAATATAATTGATCTGATATAAGGATTGCACCCCAGCTTTCTTTTGATGTCCATTAGTATGGTAAATTTTTTTCCACCCCCTCACTTTAAATCTGGAGGTGTTTTTGGGTTGAAAATGAGTTTCTTGTGGACAGCATATTGATGGGTTTTGTT
The DNA here is from genome assembly GCA_004024625.1 of Mellivora capensis. Classification (NCBI taxonomy): domain Eukaryota; kingdom Metazoa; phylum Chordata; class Mammalia; order Carnivora; family Mustelidae; genus Mellivora; species Mellivora capensis. The sequence goes on along the minus strand of PISX010017852.1, from coordinate 27,862 downwards.
TTTTTGTGTTATTTTGTTATTTTGTGTTATTTGTTTTTTCAAATACCCTGTGTCTTTTGATTGGGGTATTTAGTCCATTTACATCCAGGGTAACTATTGAGAGATATGAATTTAGGGCCATCATATTGCCTGTAAGGTGACTGTTACTGTATATTGTCTCTGTTCCCTTCTGGTCTACTACTTTTAGGCTCTCTCTTTGCTTAGAGGACCCCTCTCAATATTTCCTGTAGAGCTGGTTTGGTGTTTACAAATTCTTCTAGTTTTTGTTTGTCCAGGAAGCTTTTTATCTCTCCTTCTATTTTCAATGATAGCCTAGCTGGATATAGTATTCTTGGCTGCATGTTTTTCTCATTTAGTGCTCTGAATATATCATGCCAGTTCTTTCTGGCCTGCCAGGTCTCTGTGGATAAGTCTGCTGCCAATCTAATATTTTTACCATTGTATGTTACAGACTTTTTGTCCCGGGCTGCTTTTATTTTTACCATTGTATGTTACAGACTTTTTGTCCCGGGCTGCTTTCAGGATTTTCTCTTTGTCACTAAGACTTCTAAGTTTTACTATTAGATGATGGGGTGTGGACCTGTTCTTATTGATTTTGAGGTAGTTTCTCTGCACCTCCCGGATTTTGATGCTTGTTCCCTATGTCATATTAGGGAAATTCTCTACAGTAATTCGCTCCAATATACCTTGTGCCCCCTCTCTCTTTCTTCTTCTGGAATACCAATTATTCTAATATTATTTTTTCTTATGGTATCACTTATCTCTTGAATTCTACCCTCATGGTCCAGTAGTTGTTTGTCTCTTTTTGCTCAGCTTCTTTATTCTCCATCATTTGGTCCTCTATATGACTAATTCTCTCTTCAGCCTCATTTATCCTAGCAGTAAGAGCTTCCATTTTTGATTGCACCTCATTAATAGCTTTTTTGATTTCAGCTTGGTTAGATTTTAGTTCTTTTATTTCCCCAGAAAGGGATTTTATTTCTCCGGACAGGGTTTCTCTAATATCTTCCATGCTTTCTTTGAGCCCAGCTAGCACCTTGAGAATTGTCCTTTTGAACTCTACATCTGACATGTTACCAATGTCTGTATTGATTAGGTCCCTAGCCTTTGGTACTGCCTCTTGTTCTTTTTGTAGTTGTTGTTGTTGTGAGTTTTTCTGCCTTGTCTCTTTATCCAGATAAGAATATATGAATGAGGGGTGCTTGGGTGGCTCAGTGGGTTAAGCCTCTGCCTTCAGCTCAGGTCATGATCTCAGGGTCCTGGGAACGAGCCCTGCATAGGGCTCTCTGCTCAGCAGGGAGCCTGCTTCCCCCTGTCCATCTGCCTTTCTGCCTACTTGTGATCTCTGTCTGTCAAATAAATAAATAAAATCTTAAAAAAAAAGAAAGAAAACATATATATAGAAAATATAGAAAAAAAATATATTCTTATGCATTGATATATAAATATATTAAAACATATTATTTATTATTGTTATTATATTATATATATATACAAAAACATATATATACAAAATAAGGGTAAACATGATGAAGGGATGGAATATGACTGTAAAGATGAAAATTTAAAAATTCTAAAAAAGGAATTGATAAGATAAGTTTGCTGGAGAAAGAAGAAAAAAGGGTGGGGGAAAGAGAATGTGCTCAGGCTGGAGACCTGAAGAAAGCCCTGTGCTAGATTTAGGGTATATTTTGATCTATGAGAAGAAATTGTATACAAAATTTTTTAGAAAAAAAACCCTATATGTACACGAAAAATAGGTTAAATACAATGAAGGATAAAATATGAGTATAATAATGAAGTTTTAAAAAGATTTTTTTTTAGAAAGGTATTGTTAAGATAAACTTGTTAAAAAGCATTAAAAAAGGAAAGAGGAAAAGTTAAAAAAATTAGAATAAGAATAGAATAGAATAATAAAAATTAGAATAAGAATAGAATACAAAAATTAGAATAACACTAGGATAGAATAAGAAAAAATAAAATTAAAAAAATTTAATTAACTTTGGAAGACTAAATGATGATGGGGGGAAAGCCATGAATTCCATGCATTACTTTCCCCTAGCTCAGGAGGTCTGCTGTTCACTCTCCTTGATTGGTGAGCTTGGTTTTGGCTGGATGTTCTTGCTGATCTTCTGGGAGAGGGGCCTGTTGTAGTGAGTCTCAAATGTCTTTGCCCAAGGTGGAATTGCACCGCCCTTGTCTGAGGCCAGGCTAAGTAATCTGCTTGAGTTCACTCTCGGGCGTTTTTGTTCCTTGAATGTTTTCCGTAGAGCTCCCCGTAGAGCTTCCGTAGAGCTTTCCGTAGAGGACAGGAATGAAAATGGCAGCCTCCCCATCCCCAGCCCAGAGGAGTTGAGAGCTCAGGGCCCCACTCCTCAGTGCGCCCTCACAGTAAAGTGGTCAATCACTCCCGTTTCCCTGGTCTCTGGCTGCGCTGTGGGCTCACCTGACCTGTGACTGAGATTTCTGTCTCTGGCACACAGCCCCGTTTGGAGTCTCCAAACCCAGCAGATTCCTGCCTCCAGAGGAGGAAGGTGAGTGTCCTTGGATCTGCCACTTGTGGGGTCCCTGCTCAAAGACCAGTGGACTGTGCCGCGGATCATGGTTTAAAGTAACCCCAAGCTGAGAGCTCACTCTTCAGCTCTGTTTATATAGCCGACTTCCCCACTCTGATACCTGGGGGCTCTGCCACACTCAGACACCCCCACTCTTTCAGTGACCCTGCAGGTCCTAAGACCACACCATCCCTGCGAGGGCTCCACCCCTGCTTAGCCTCTGGAGCGATGTCCCTCAGTGGAGCAGACTTCTAAAAGTTCTGATTTTGTGCTCCATGGCTCTACTGCTGCCGGGAGCCGGCCCCTTCCCCCATGGTCTATCTTCCCGTTGCTTCAAATTCACTTCTCCACATGTCCCACCTTTCAGAAAGTGGTCAATTTTCTGTTCCTAGAATTGCTGCTCTTCTTCTCTTTGATCTGTTGAGTTTGTAGGTGTTCGGAATGGTTTGATACCTATCTAGCTGAACTCCTGGGATCTGATGTCATTTCAGTCTGCTACTCCTCTGCCACCTTGCCTCTCCTCATAACACTCCATTATTAACATCCCCTTCCAGAATGGTGCATTGTTGCAACTGATGGACCTACACATCATTACCCAATGTTCATAATTTATTTACATTATGGTTCATTCTTGGTGGTATACATTCTGTAGTTATGGGTGAATGTATAATGACATATATCTACTATAATAGCATCTTATTTCATATTTTAAATATACAAAACACATAATTTATTCCCAAGTATGCATGAGCCAGCTCTATCAATTCTACCATTCCTCTATTTTTGACTTAAAATTTAGAAAATGAAAAAATATATACTACTGAAACCTCCTACAGACCATTTGTCAATCACATTTTCCTTCCTCTTCTGCTCCCAGAAATAGTAACTCACTTGAATTTGTTGTTTATCAATCATATGCATAATTCATACCATTACTTTACATGCACTTATTCACAATGAATATGTTATGTTGTATGTTTCCACAGTTTTTATGTGACATCATACTATATGTGACATCTGTAACCTCTGTGTCATTTCTGCTTGTTTTCATTTCAAAAGGTGTATCTGCATTTAAGGGGTAATATGTTTTCATTTATGTCTGTGAATAGCTAAACATTGTTGTTTTTAAAGTTATTATCTGATCTTTCTAATAACTTTTATAATAAATTCATGATCTGATTTTTATTTTTATGGCTGGCTTTCCTCATGAGCATTCTGTTTTGTCTGCTGACTTATTTCATTGCATTTTAATACCTTTTCTGTCTTCCCCTCCCTTCCCCTACCTGACAGCCCGTCCCCTTTCCTCTCCTTTTATCTCTCTCTTATCTTTGGAGGATTGAGAAAATTGCCATTGCTCTTACTGGGATCTTTGCTTCAGACCAGATCCTACTGTGCCTCCTAATGTTTCAACCCACCCACAACCCCACAATGACGTATCATTTATTATTGCTTCGGACTTTTGTAACAGAATCCCTGGAGCAAAGGCCAATGGAGCATGTCAACTACAATGTTTTCATCAAAAAGAGGTTAATTTTTCTCACATAAGAGAAATTCTGGACACAGGCTATCTATGAAATCATAGATGTCCAATCTTTTTCCAACTTTCTTCTTCTCCATTGTTAGGATGTGATTTTCATCCTTAAAGACTCCAGAGAGCTCTTTTACTTCCATGCCTCCTGAGGGATAAAGGGGAGTGAAAAGAGCAAAGGTCAATAGAGCATACCAGCTGTACTTACACTTGTACAAAAATTGCTGGAAATTCCACTAAGTGTTTTCCATTTATCTTCTTGGTGCCATTATGTGTGTGTGTGTGTGTGACAAATTCATCTCCCCAGGATTCTGAGGAGACAAGTATTTTTAATTGAATGTATTTTTCATCTGAGAAAAATCAGGAACCATAAGGAAGAAGGGGAGAGGGAACATTGGGTGGGAAATTGCACGGATTTGACAGAGATGTTGAGGTTACTGTGGATTTAACCTCCAAGCAGGGAGCCCGATGAGGGCTCGATCCCAGAACCCTGGGATCATGGCCTGAGCCAAAGGCAGACACTTAATGACTGAGCCCCCTGGGCGCCCCTTTTTTTTGATTTTCTGTTTTGGTGGGAAGTTCATGGCTCTTTCACTTGGCCTTTCTTACAATAAACATTTAGGGTCAGCCAGCTAGGTGTCTGCTCACTTGGCTATGTCCCTATTCTCTCATCTCTTCCTGGACTGCAGCTTCTTCTTTTCTTCTTTTATTTTCTTTTTTAAGATTTTATTTATTTATTTAGTGGGAGAGTGAGCAAGAGTGAGTGAGCACCAGCTGGGGAAGGGGCAGAGGGAGAGGGACAAGCAGACTCCCTGCTGATCTGGGAGACTGACTTGGGGCTAGACATGGGGCTGGATACAGGGCTTGATTCCAGGACCCTGAGATCATGACCACAGCTGAAGACAGATGCTTAACCTACTGAGCCACCCAGGTGCCCCTGGGGCTATAGCTTTGTATAAAGGATGATTGGTAACTCCTGCTGGAAAGAATTTTACATTTTTTTAAAAGGATGTTCAAAAATAACAGAAGAATATGTGTAGAGACCCTCAAAGCCTAATATATTCACTATTTTGTTCTTTGTGAGAAAATTTCATGTCCCTATTTTAAAGCTCCTGGCTCAAGCTCCAACAGGCTTTTCCCTCATCTTCCTTTTTAGTTAACTCTAGCTACTAGATATTGTGGAACATTTTTGTTTTCCCATTACTCTATAGGAATTATGTTCCCTACTCTCACTTTCTGCTTTAGCTTGGAAGCCCAATATCCCTGCAACTTCATCCTACTTGTTATATTATACACACACATACATATCTACACATACATGTGTTTATGACTATATATGTATATATATTATAATGAGAGTGAATGACTCATGTATCCCAGTTTTGAGTCAACCAACAGATGGCATTTTGCTGGCTGCAGAAACTGCTTCAGTAGGTCCAGGGAACATGAACTCAAGGCTTTGGTTAATTAGGGTGGGAAGTGTTCTCTCCAGCGAGACAGAAAAGAGGAAACATAAAGCTCCAATGCTTCTTGCAGACCTCTCACGATCAGGGTGAAATCAGTCTTAGAGCAAAACTGACATTGTGAGGGGCAGAGGAGGCAGCAGAGAAAACAGAGTAAACCAATCACAAATTCTTTCCTGCCTCTGGATTTCTAGTTATGTCCTTACTGTTTTAAGTTTTGCCACTCAGAGTGGTCCATGGACCAGCAGCATTATTATTAAATCTTTTTTTAAAATTTTATTTATTTATTTGTCAGAGAGAGAGAGAGAGCAAGCACAGGCAGACAGAGTGGCAGGCAGAGGCAGAGGGAGAAGCAGGCTCCCTGCCGAGCAAGGAGCCCGATGTGGGACTCGATCCCAGGATGCTGGGATCATGACCTGAGCCGAAGGCAGCTGCTTAACCAACTGAGCCACCCAGGCATCCCCAGCAGCATTATTATTGTCTGAGAATCGTTAGAGGCCAAGACTCTGAGACCCCATCCTAGACCAGCAAAATCACATTCTATATGTAATTGGAATCTCTGAGTCCTTAGCAGACATCCACATTTCAGGAGTATTTCTATAGCCCTCACTCTCTAGATGTGGTTTGTGGGTCCCTGAGGATTTCCAAAGCTTTTCTGTAGGGTCTGAGAAGTCAGACCTGAATTTCATAATTATAATAAGACATGGTTTTCCCTCTTTGCTGTAACCACTACTAGAGTCTTCATATTCTTAGTGAGAAATAATGCAGAAGGGAGTTTTTCTCCCTTTTTACTTTATAGTGGACTTACGCAGTTCCTGGTTTTTTGGCATATTTGTCTCTTCTTATGCCAGTGATGTGATTATAGTTGGAAGAGCCCACTCTTAGTCCATGCAGTTTGGTGTGGATAACCATCTGCCCTTACTGCTCTCTCTCTAGGTAATATAAGGGGAGACAATCTAAATTTGGCCAATTAACTCATTTAATTCTCTTGATCAGTGATTGATTCAGAAATTGGCATATGATTTATGTTGGTACACTCAGAAGAAATCCCAACCCCTCCCCTTTTTTTCCTGATAATATTGGGAACAACGAGCTCTCTTTACCTTACTTTCCTTTTAAAAATATAGTATAGGCTACCACAGCCAGGAGTTTCCTTTGGAGATGGCTTCTCTAAAATAACTTTGCTTAGAATATTGAAGCATGGGACGCCTGGGTGGCTCAGTTGGTTGGACGACTGCCTTCGGCTCAGGTCATGATCCCGGAGGCCCGGGATTGAGTCCCGCATCGGGCTCCTGGCTCCACGGGGAGTCTGCTTCTCCCTCTGACCTTCTCCTCGCTCATGCTCTCTCACTGCCTCTCTCCCAAATAAATAAATAAAATCTTAAAAAAAAAAAAAGAATATTGAAGCATATGCTATGTTACTGAAGGCCAAGTCTATTTTGTGAAACCATGGCAAGGTAGAACATTAAGTAAGACTTGGATATTTACCAGTTCACATTCATTTCCTTCCAGATACTGGTATTGATTTTTACTTGTCTTTGTAATTGATAATATTTAAATCATTATTTCCTCCTCTGTTTCCATGAGTTTTTGAGTGAAATTTGGGTAGGCTTCATGAATATCAAATCCAGATGCATTTTGAATTGAAGGTTCTGGCAAACTTATTATTATTTTTTCTCTTTCAATTCTGAGTACCTAGCGCACTGCCTGCTTCATAGTTATTGCTGAAATGAAGAAGTTTTGAATACAGGTACTGTAGCTTCAAATCCCTCTTTGGCTACAGTGAACTCTTATGTTAATTTTGTAAGGAGTCAAAAACATTTGTTCAAGCCTACAAGGATCCTCCATTATATTTTGACTTCTAAAGCTTCCAAGAATATTATGGAAAATCTTATAGAAAAACGTTCCTTTAACTGAATATTTATTATGTACCTAATATAGGCTGGGCCTTACCTTGGTTTGAATAAGATACAACACACGATCTCCATACTCAAACAGGTCCTATTTAGTGAATAAATGGACATAAGCCTACTTTTTAACTTGTTGTAAGAGCAGCAGATGTAAAGCAGGAAGTGAGAAACTATCTGTGAAGATCAGAGACTTGTCACTGAAGTGAAAGAGGGACAGTAGGAGATGAGACTAAAGAGAAAGGCTGAATCCAGATCAAGAAACACCATGTTTGCCACATCAAGGAACTTTCACATTATTCAGCTGACCACTGCTACTTACTTGAAAGAAAATCCACTTGAAAAACATACAAATCCCTCCTAAATAATTTGAGATTATAGTATCTTATATCTCCCTCCTTCTGTGGGAATTATTTATATAGACAAAGGGGATCCTTTAAAATGTCTTGTGGAAGTCAGAGAGACATTTGAGAAACAATGGAAGGTGGATCAGATGATAGACTTGAAAGGTAGACTTCAGGCAGTGGCTCTATGAATGGGGAAATAGAGAGATCTGAAGATTGAGGGGGCATAGGATCAAAGGAATTCTATAATTCAGGGCTTTAACTAACTTAGTGATATTTTATTAAGAAGAAGGAAGCTTTAAAAATAATTACCCCTAAGGGTTTCATGGACATAACCAGTGGACTTTAGATCTGATAATATATGTGATTTAATTTTACAAATATGGAGGCTATTTGTAGCCCCTTTATAAATGTATTACATAAAGGGGCAGGGGTTCCTGCCTCATGAACTGAAATGATGAATTTATAGTTTCTTTGAGACTTTTGACAAAAGACGCCCAGGTACTCCTTCACTTTAGATTCAATGTCCTATTCATGTATAGATTTTATGTTTTTTTTTAAAGATTTTATTTGTTTGTTTGTTTATAGCAGGAAAGAGACGGAGAGAGAGAGGGAGAAAGAATCTCAAGCAGACTCCCCACTGAATGCGGAGCCCTCACGACCCTGAGACCATGACCTGAGCCAAAATCAAGAGCCAGGTGCTTAACCAACTGAGCCACCCAGGTGCCCTGATGTATAGTTTTATACCCTATGAAATAGTCTAATACCTGTTGATTCCAATTTTACACAGATAATATTAAATTAGTTTTGGTGACCCTGACTGTGGCCCTTTCCTAAATTTCTTCCGTTCTTTATTTCTTTACCTTCATTATAATTTGCGTTTTTGATTTTATAACTTGGTTGGTTAGAGTAATATTTCTCAATTTCTTTTACATCATGACATACTGAAAAATGATATCTGTATATAGTACATGGAAGGTAACAAATAAGGCTGCTTGCTTTAGACCAAAAACCAGATGCTCTAGCTTACCATACCTTAGATCAACTGACGCTGAAGGGAATTGCTTTCTGCTCACAACCACAAAGCTCATCCACACTGGTTGGAATGCTCTGAGTTGTGGAATGGAACTTAAAGAGCTCATGACTCTGGGATGCACACCTGCAATGTTTAGCAAGTATTGTGGTAACATTTGACATATCATATAGTACAAATGCCATCTGGTTCAAGGAACACTTGCTAGTGGTCACATAGGGATCTTGCAACACGGGGTGCATAACTCAGGACAACTTACAATCATTACAGAGAACATGATTGAAAGCAAATATTTTACTGATGAAGGCTCGGCTCAGGAGCATTTGATAGGATTTTGTAAATACCCAATTCTTTTACTTCATAAATGAGAACACTTGAGACCAAAGAAATCATGTGTCTTGACTAGAGGTTAAATGACTGGACTGTAAGCTCTATGAAGTCAGGGACATTTTGTTAACTGCTATATCCCATTGCATAGTAGAGTTCATCGCAGATGGAAAAAGTTTTCTGAAATGTTGCTGAGTGAATGAATGAGTGAATTGGCCAGGGCCACATGGGTAATGACAGCCAAAATGAGAATTACAGCCTTCACCTCCCAGTTCAGTGATCTGATCCAGTGTGTCTAAGATTGTATGTCACATTCTTATCAATGCTCTATGAATAATTCATTATGTGGCACAAAGCACAAAAGGTCATGAACACATTCTAGAATTGAATATATTAAGGATTTACCTTCTGTTTTGTTCCTATCCATCATATTCATAAATCAAACATGAAATATTTGGGTTGCCATAAAGCTTATCTTTATCTTACTATATTTCTGTAAATAGAGTTAAAAACAACAAAGTTGGTCTTAGATGAGCTTTTGTAAAATTTTTTCTTTTTTGGTAATTATTATATTTTGCCATTTTCTTCAGTAATAAAACACATTTAGGTTTGTCTTTATTTCCTACTAATTAAATAATGAAAGGCAAAACTTTAAATGAGTAATTACTGATGTATCTTATATGCATTGAAATCAGGGTGAGCACTGTCACTGAAAGGTTATGTCACTCACAAATTCATTAAACATTCATTAACCTCACCTCAGGTATAGGTGTCCTTGTTTACACATTTCAGATTTGCATACACATGCCCTGAACAAGATTTCAAAAATGTTTATAACCCTATGACCACCGTAATTATGAATCCCCAGGTAGATATTTGTGAAATCCTTACCCAGTGTGACTTTTCCCCCTCTACAGGTTTTTATGCAGTTCAGTATACAAGGTGACGCTAAGATAAGACAAGTGAAGTTTCAGCGTGGGTGTCTCCATCTTCCTCCTGTGATTCCTGATCTCGTGGCTGCCAAACCCAGAAGGGTCCTGGGATAGAATGCTTGATCATGGGGAAAGCTGCTGTCTGGCAGTTGGTCTGGCAGTTGGTCTGGCAGTTGGGGAAAGAAGAAGGCTTCAATTTTTCCACAATGAATGACATTCTCGTTCTCTAATGCATGGTCTTAACCCACTTACTGAGAATCGTGTTTCACAGAGACACCCCGCCCCCAGACACCCCGCCCCCAGAAAGACGTTTAATTCTTTGATAAAATTCTTGTGAATATTCATGTGGAAATCCTCCATTTGATCCTGGGGTAAGGTGGCACTACTGGAGGTGTGTAATCTGGCAACTGCCCTTTGGGCTTGGTGAAATCCTCACTAGTTTTTGTTAGTACCAGATATTTTCCAACAGGTCACCAACATTCCAGCAGTGATGGGCAGAGATAAATGCATAGTGAGGCACTTTATAGATGATATCCAGTTCTTCAATGGAGATCTGATCAATCTTATTTAACACATAGATACAAAGGATATAGACTCTATTTCCTTCCACCATGTCAATGAGGTCATCTACTGTGGCATCACTGTGCAGAGCCACACCGGCATTACTAATTTTATATTCACCCAGAATGTTCCTCACAATTTCAGCATCAGGCTCACTTTGAGGGCAAGTGACAGTGAGATCGATGCTTTCCTTTCTTCCTTCTTAAAGCCAATGTTAAGGGTTTTGCTGTTCAAGTGAATGCTAAAGCCTCCCAGCTTGTATTCAGTGATCTTCTCAGGTACGAGTGGTTTCAGGACATCCAGAACAATCAGGATCAAGTCACACATCCGGGCCACTACAATGACTTCCTTTACTTTTTTCCATTCTTGGCACCCTCATTGATAACTGGGAGATCCAGAAGCTGGGTCTTGGCATCTTTGTATGTGATGACACCAGGAACTGTGGTGAGAGTGGTGAACTCGAGCTTCATGCTAAAATATACCGCTGCCAGTTACTGAGCAGTGTTGACTTCTCCAGAGATGGAAAATCCACAAACCCAGTATTTGTGCATCACGAGTCTTGGCCACATACAAATCTTCTCCTACCCCACTACCACCACCTTCTGGAGTAATGAGTTCTCTGCAAAGCTTAGAAAGGCAAGCCTTAATCGGGTTTAGGTAGTGTGCCATGGCCTTGTTCTTCTTGAGTCTGAGCCATCTCAGCTTCGATCTCTGGGATCTTGGTTAAAGTGCAGCTCCTGGTGGCGAATCCCAGGGGATGCAGTGGTCTCTACACCATCTCCTGTCCTACACCTGGTGCAGATCAGCCAGTTCCATCAGGTGTTAATGCAACGGATTAAGGAGGTACTTTCTACTTCTAGTGAGAGTTCCACCTGTGGGGCTCACGGAGATGCAGTGTGGAGCATTCTCCTCCGCCTTCCCCTGGCCAGCTTCCCATTTTTTAAAGTTGTTTTTTTGGGTTTTTTTCTTGGTCACTTCTTCATTGGGGAAGGGGATGCATCATTCACTCTGGAGCTTGGTCCTGGCCCCCATGTGCACACACGTTTGTATTGCTGAACTCTGCACACTGAATAAAACAAAGCAGAAAGACGAGCTTATTGCAAGGGTTTTGACCTGCAAACTGGGAAACTCAAGGCTATGGGTGCTGCGAGTTCCGAGTTGCTCACAGACTAAAGGGCTTTAAAAAAAATGTATTTATTTATTTGAGAGAGAGCGAGCAAGCGAGCCCGTGAGTGGGCGGAGGGGTAGAGAAACAGAGAGAAACTCTCAAGCAGACTCCTGGAGGAGCAGGGAGGTGCTGGCTCTATCCCAGGACCCTGAGATCACGACCTGAGGCAAAATCAAGAATTGGTTGCTTAACTGACTGAGCCACCTGGGCTCCCCCAGACTAAAGGATTTAATAAGGCAAATGCAGAATGTTGCCTAGTGGTCTTTTTCCTTATTTGGATCAGGGTAGCCCAGTCAGTGGAACAAGGAAGTCCCAAGATGACATAACAGACTTGGTGTTTGGGGATTGGCTGTCATCTTTTGCTGATTTGTGAGAAGAGCTGTACATTTCTGTAACTTAGGTAAGTTTGTTTTGTTTTTCTTTAATGCGACTGTACTGGCCAACTTCATTTTGTCCTTAACATATGTGATTCCATTTTTGTTCTAGTTCTACAATATGCACATGTGTATACACACACCACAGGAGGTCAGAGATCTGATGGGTTGAGGAACTCTAGCTCTTTTGTAAATGAGCGTATTAGAAAGAGGCTGATTCTAACAGATGGGTGGCTGTACCCCTACCCTGGTGGGAAGCCAGCTCTGTCTGCATGTCTAGTATAGCTAAAGCACTGGGGGTTGGTTGGGGAGTAACTAGATGTTGAGAGAAGCTTGGGTGGACATAGTAGCTCCATCCCTCGCTCTTTGTTGTGGATTGGTGGCCAGGTCTAGCCCTGCCCGGGAGGCGGGTCACTGTGCTCTGTGGGAAAAGGGCCTGAAGACTCTGAGGGCTCCATGGGACCACTTCTTGGGCCCTTCTCATGCCATGCTTGTCAGAGTCCATGACTCTTTATCTTTCATAATTTATATTAATCAAATGTTTTGGGGGGGAGAAACGAGAAATTGAATCATTTATTACAATAATTAATAGCAACTTGGCTATTGATGTGAATTATACTGCTGTCCCTTTCACTCTTTCTCCTATAGGAGATACTAAAGGGTATAGAAAGCAGACACTAAAGTGGTGATTTAACTATTGCCACATTATCTGTGATTTTTGAGATGTGATGGAAAAAGGAAAGGTCACAAAATTTAGAGTAGGGAAACACTAACAATTTGTTTTTTTAATATAGGGTCTTATTCTGAATATTGCGGGGATTTAGATTTGCAGTTAATATGAGAGAAGAGTTTGAATTTTGTTATGAAAGGGACAGTTTACTCACATAGAGAATTGATTAGTAGGAATTACTATGTGGTGATTTAGAATAAATTTTGCCAAAAAACCCCACAAAAAACCTTAATTTCAAGATTTGGAAGGGTTTGGCTGGTATACCAGAAACAACATAACAAGTTTTTACTTAATAGTTTTTTAAGATGTGCTTGAAGGCGACATAGAGACCTGCAGACAAGATGATTCTAAAGATGAGCGAACTTTTAGCTTCTTATAACAAGGTAATAGAAGATTCCTACATAGAAGTTGCACAAATAATTGGCACAATTCTGTTTGAAATTTAGTAATGGCTTAGAACACAGAGGCATACTTATAAAACTAATCAACATTCATCTAGCAGTACAAAATTAATAGGTAATATAATCTGGAGTAGAATCAGAATTTAGAAATCTCTCTAAGAGTTGGAAATAATGGGCTCAAGTATTTATATGAAATGTCTAGGATAGACAAATTTCATAGAGACAGAAATTCATAGAGACAGAAAGTAGATATGGTTACTAGGGCCTGGAGGAAGTGGGGAATGGGGGGTGATTACTAATGAATGGTTTCTGTTTGGAGTGATGACATGTTCTGGAATTAGTTAAGGGTAATGGTTGCATAATTTTGTGAATATACTAAAACCTAAATGTATACTTTAAAAGGATGAATTTTATGGTTAGTGAATTATATCTCAATAAAAAGTTTAAAAAGATATTTATGGCTAATAAACTGGGAATAGAACAAAAACTTATGAAAAACAGAAGGAAACTGAGCACAGTAAAGAGTTTTTTTAATCTTGCACAGGTAGCCAGGCAAGACTAGTTGCATTTAAAGAAAGTTATGCATTAAAAAATGAATAAAATAAAAGTATATTATCTCCATTATTGTTTGACATTGTTTTAGATATTCTAACCATGACATGTGCTTTAAATATTCTAACATGATATATATCATATTTAAATACTGGAAAAGAGAAGGCAACACTATATTCAGTGCAGATAATTTGGTTGTCTACAGAGAACACAGCAAGGATTTAAAATGAAAACATTTATTTTTATTTTATTTAAACATAGTTGACACACAATGTTACATTAGTTTCAGGTGTACAAAATAGTGATCTGACAAGTCTATACATTATGCTTTGCACACCACAAGTGTAGCTACCATTTGTCACTGGGCAACACTATCACAATACTGCTGAATATATCCCTTATGTTGCAGTGTTCATCCCCATGACTTATTCATTCAAAATGAAAACATTTAAATTTGAAATTGAAAGAATTCAAAAAGATGGACGGATTAAAGAAAAGAATTGTTTTTTAAAAAATCAACAGCTTTCCTATATGTTATAAACAAAACAACATAACAGAATATTGAATGGAAAAGAGAACTCATTCACAATAACAGTCTAAATAATAAAATACTCAGGAGTTAAATTCATAATCTCTGTGCAAAGATGAAACCCTCATATAGGTCTCAGAAATGGATAATTGTAGAAAAACTGATTGAAACAATTTGTTTTATTTTATTGATTGATTGATTGAAACAATTTTTTGGTACAGAATTTTTCTAGGTAGAGAAACTAGTTTTTAGGTAGAGAATCCAAAACTTTATCAGATTTACAAATGGCTTTAAGAAACAAGAAAGTTTACATATCACTGTCCATTAAGCAGCAGTGTCTATAATAGTGTAATAAGAATACACTGAGAAAGTAGAAGAGTAGGTTGATAGACAAACAAGTTGCAATATACAGATAAATGGAGGCAAATAGAAAATCAAAATGTCAAAATCAAAAAATGAATTATTAAACAAATGATTTCCAAGAAAATTATTTAGAAAAAAATAAAGGTTTTTTAAAAATTTCTTTCCAGGGGCGCCTGGGTGGCTCAGTGGGTTAAAGCCTCTGCCTTTGGCTCAGGTCATGATCCCAGGGTCCTGGGACCGAGCCCCGCATCGGGCTCTCTGCTCAGCGGGGAGCCTGCTTTCCCCTCTCTCTTTCTCTGCCTGCCTCTCTGCCTACATGTGTGATCTCTGTCTGTCAAATAAATAAATAAAACCTTAAAAAGAGCTAAAATTTCTTTCCATACACCAAATTTCAGATTTATTTAAGAGTCTCTATAAAAATTAAATCTTAAAAAATGTACTGGAAGAAAATATAGGTTAATTTTTATGTAATGTATGTCTTGAAGAAGGCCTCCAACCATTATTAAGAAATGAATGTTCTTTTGAATACAGGAAAATACAGGAAACTTACATAGTATAAAAGGCAAATAACAAATTGGAAAAAGCACTGCAATATATATGACAAGGTTTAATGTCCTCAATACAGAAAACACTCTGAAACACTTCAAAGAGAGAGATCAAAAGAAAAGTGATCGAAGGCCAAGAAAAAGCAATTTCTAAGAATACAAATAACCCATAGACATATAAAATGTTCAAAAGTACTCATAACTGAAGAAATTCAAACTTAAATAACAATAATATAGTACTGGCTAATATTAAGAAGTCTGATAATACCCAGTCTTTAAGCTGGAGTTAGGAAATAGACTTTTCCATTCATATACCGGTGATCAGGGTCTAAATTGCCATCATGTTTCTGAATGACAATTTGCCAGTATCTATCAAAAGCCTTAGAAATGTGGGTAAACTTTGACCCAGTAATCACTGTTCTCAGAACATATCCTAGGGAAATCATTATGTAAATGCCCACAAATGAATATTTGAGAAATATTTCTGCAGCATTTTTTTATAATGGTGGAAATTTTAAACAGTGTCAAGTAGGTTAAATGAATTACGACTGTGGCCATAGTAATTTCCCAAAATTGTCACAAAAATATTTCCAGTCCCAAATGCTCTTCCTTAACCTTGTCCCTCCCCCGTTTGCAGTTGGAGTCTATTTTGCCTCCTCCTGAATCTGAGTAGGACTTTCTGGCTCTCTCATTGAATAGAATATGCTGAAAGTGATGTTTAAAAGCAATATGACTTTCCATCTGGTTCGGTCTCTTTTGGAATTTTTCCTCCCTCAAAACCCTGTTTGTTGTGTTTCCACATTTTGAGGAAGCCCAGACTACATGGCAAGGTGACCTGTAGGTGTTGGAGTAGAAAGCTGGCATCTAGTGTTCCTGTAAGTGAATGAGAGTTCAGATAAAATCAGCCTCCAGGGGGCGCCTGGGTGGCTCAGTCGGTTAAGCGGCTGCCTTCCGCCCAGGTCATGGTCCCAGGGTCCTGGAATCCAGCCCTACATCGGGCTCCCTGCTCAGTGAAGAGCCTGCTTCTCCCTCTCCCTTTGCCTGCTGCTCTGCCTGCTTGTGCTCTCTCTGTCAAATAAATAAAATCTTAAAAAAAAAAAAAAAATCAGCCTCCAGGCTTTGAGCCACTACAGCTGATTCTAAAGAGAGCAGAACTCTACTTTTAAGTAGAGTTGTCTGTTGAGCTATTATAAACTGGAGATTTGAGAGCAAAAGAAAGACTGTTGTTTTGAGTTACTACATTTTGAAGTGTTTTTTTTTACATGGCCATTGTACCTTGAACAGTGTTGTTATATCTAAAACTGGAATATTGTGAAGCCATTTCACACAAAAATATATATGAATAAATATGTATCTTAAAAATTTAAAGATGTTTGCAAAGTTACAGCTTGGAAATAGTTCATAAGATCATAGAATATATATAATTATGTGTTGTATGTGTGCACAAAAAATGCACATAAATATCCAACAGCCAGCATATGTATGCATAGAAAAAGAGGTTGATAAAATATTTACCAAAATGGAAATGCTGGTTGTCTTCAAATGTTTGGAATAAAAGGGATGATTTATACTTAATTTTTATTCTTGTTCATCTTGCTGGCTTGTTATATTTTCTAATTTTTCTTAAAGTGGACATTGATCATTTGTTCAATAAAGATGAAACAAATTTGGACTTAAATTAATCACTGATGAAGTACAAAATATTGATGAACCTGGCTCAGTGCTGTTCATAAGAAAAAGACAGGAGCTTTAGTTGATTCCAAGTTCAAAATTAGCCAACAGTGCACTGTAACTGCTGAAGTGTTAATGCAAAATTAGGTAGCAGTTACAAAATTTGAGACTTCAAAGCACTGAAGGCAATAGTCCTATTATATGACACACTGAACAGATAAGACTTTGAGGTATCACAGTTTAAGAAGAATGGCAACTGCGTTTCTTCCAGAAGGGACTGACCCTAATGGTGGTAAGGTCTGAAAGGAGGTTATGAGGCACAGTAGAAACATTAGAGAATCCTGCTGTGTTAGAAAAGAAAAAAGAAAAAACGACATAACAGATACAGGTACAGCTAAATAGGGTTAGACTTCATCTGGATAATTTTAGAGAGCAAGATTTAAACAATAAGTAAAAACCTCAAAGAGGTAGAGTCAGCTCAGTTGAAGACAATACTTCCCGTTAAATTGAGATATTCAAAAATTGACCAAAGAATTTAGTGAATCATTGTCTCTGGCATTGGGGTTCTTGGATGTCAGGATGTTTAGATGAGAATTCTGTACTTCATGAGGGGGTATTCTGGGGGTATCATTTAAAGTCCTGTTCCTGCCCAAAATCTTCAAGAGTCTCAGTCATAAGATCAGAGCCCCAACAATATACTCTCTGGGCAGGATTCTGTAAAGTCGCTCCTTAGCATACCTTTTTCTAGCAGGATAGCTTTCTGAATTCTCAATCTCTTTAATTAGTACAGCTGAGCTAAGTTTGGCAGTGATTTTTCTTAGAATTAAGGACTCCTATTTCTGAAGATGATGTATGTTTTAATTAAGTCTCCTCATTAAAATTTTCTAGCTTTGATTGTCAGTGTCTGTCTCCGTGCAGCACTTAATAGATATTTGGCCATTTCTTCTTCAATCTGATTAATGTAGATGGCTCATCTTAGTCATTCAGCCCCACAAAATGAATTTTAAGGCTTTTTTCCCCCCCAGATAGGCTGAGTGTAGATCTGTTTTTTACGTACTTCTTTTAAGTGGTGTTCTTGACACACCTTAAAATTCTGGCTAGCTATAGATAGAAGATTTTATCAAGTTGTTTGAAGAAAAAAATATATATTTTCCTACTTTATCAGCAATTACGAGAAAACAACTTAAATGGATCATTTGAAAGAAATTTTTTTTTATTAACAAAGGAAGACAAAAATAAACTCTACGAGTTATGTTAAGACCCATGCAATTTTCCTATCATGAGAATCCTTACCCCTGACCTTGCCCTCCCACTCATGTTTAGCTAGCACTGATGGATTTCGGGAGGTCCGTATTTATAATAAAACATCACTCTACCTTACTTTGTTAGAGCATATGCACAGGTCTCTAAACACTTGATATTTGGACCAAATGGTCTACCTCCATTATGTCCTTCCATAGCTCTCCTTTGGTCTTGAAAAGAGGAGGTAACAAGTGGGTTATGAAATAAGAACAAAGTCCCAGAAAATACATGGTCCCCTTCTCTTAGCATTCATCTAGATACATTCAAATAACAATCAAATACATTCAAATAACCCAGCATGTGGCACTGAAAGGGAGATTTTATGGTACTTAAAATAATAAAATTTGTTGACTGTACTTAAAATGAAGGTAAGCAGTTCCTAATAATTCAAACAAAATCTTACATCATAATAATTTCTCTGCTATTCTCTGTGTATGAAATTCAGAAGAAGATAAAGATCCATTATAGATATTTAAATATTCCATTTACTAGAAATGATGTCTCTTTGGAATAGTTCTAATAAAACAACCTAAAGCATTATCTGTGGAAATTTAAAAAGACAAATCCCCATTTAAAATATAAATAATAAGCAAAAAGAAGAGATATATAAATGTATGATATATCTGTCTTTACTAATCATTTGGAAAGCCTTTTCAGCAAAAGTCCCAGTGTAGATTATATGCAGATGATATGTACTATTTACTGTCAGTCAAGATACAGATAACTTTCAAGTAAAATTATTCCTAGCAATAATCCATATTTGGCTAACTTTTCTTTACTAGCTGTAAAAATTCCTAAAGTACTTGCCAAATGGGTGAAATGTCCTTTTCCTTATGGGGAGATCTATATAACGGTGTGTGGAAGAGGAGGAGTTACGCTGATTCTTCTCTGCCCTTTGGAAAAGGACACACTCAGTTGGGCTTATCACTCAATTCCCACGAGTGAACTCTGTCCATTTGGTGGGCAGTCCTTGAATACTATGACATTTCATTGATAAAGCACCAGAGAAATTTTATCTCCTTGACAGATATGATTATATAAGACAAAAGCAAACAATCCTCCCCCTAAATAAAGGAAAAAAACACCTACATTTTAGCTTAATAATATTCTCTAAGTGTAAAGGATTAGAAGATGAAGAGCATAGAAAAACATGAGGTTCTTCATTTCTCTCTGAGAGTAGTTGCATATTTACCCGAATTGTTCATTGATTGCCGGGTTTGGGAGCATCTCAAGTTTGTAAGTCAAATTTGTAGTCATTACTAAGCATATGTTGAGAAATCATGACCATGTTTTCAGATCTTGTCACCTTTTATGCCTTCACTCTGCCCCTATTCTTTTCCTTCTAGCTCAGCTTGTAGGAATGGTTGACTAGATGGGGTTTTGGGTTATGAAGACCTGGTCCCATCCCAGCTCTATCACTCATCAGCATGCAAGTTGGACAAGTTGCTTAACATTCTTATGTTCTGGATTCTTTATCTTTAAAATAGAGATAGTACTCCTGCCTCATGATTTTGTGCAGATTAAAAGACTAATGCTAGTAACAAGCTTAGTGAAAAGCCTTGTGGAGGCCATGCTATAAGACTCAATGATTATTGACATTACAGACATTATATAGACATTATTGCTATTATCTTAACAGTGTTTGGTATACACAAAGGAAAGAAATAGCAAACCTTGCTCTTTGCATGGATTCTGCTTTCCACTAGTTTATGTGTTACTGAGCAGAAATTTTCTTTTCTGTGTGCTCTGTTGTTGCTACTTTTCATTTTTATACATTTTGGCATTCTTTTCAGGAGAATAATGTACCCATCTTGAAGATTTAATACATAGAAGTGGCATCTGCCAGCCATATCCCAAAGAAACTAAATCTAATTTACAGGATCCCAGTGTTAGAAATATGAAAAGTATACCCCTACTATAGGAATTTCTTTACAGGCATATCTCAGAGATATTGTGAGAATGGTTCCAGACCACCGCAATAAAGTGAGTGTTGCAATAAAGTGAGTTAAATGAATTTTTTGGTTTCCCAGTGCATAGAAAAGTTACATTTACACTATACTGTAATCTTTTAAATATGCAATAGCACTGTGTTTAAAAAACAATGTACACGTCTTAATTAAAAACTACTTTATTGCTGAAAATTGTTAACTATCATCTGAGCTTTCTGCAAGTCATAATCCACTGATCACAGATCATCATAAAAATATAGTAATCATGAAAGGGTTTGAAATGTTGTGAGAATTATCAAACTGTATTACAGACACATGAACTGAGCAAACTCTTGGAAAAATGGTTCTGGTAGTCTTGCTCGATGTAGGGTTGTCACAACCTTCTATTTGTGAAAAATGGAATATCTGCCAAACACAGTAAAGACAAGCACAAGAAAATAACATATGCTTGTTTTCAGTGACACAAAAATTCCCTTTGTCTAGTAAAAGTATTTCAAAGAAAACAAAATAATTTGTTTTTTCTTAGGAAATAGTTTATACATTATGATTTCTTTGGGTTTCAAGAAAACACCAAGCCATTTGCAGCAAAATTAAGTGAAGAATCTAGGTTCATGTATAAACTTGATAATCAATGATTCCTAAACCTGGTAGTTTGTCAAGACACTCTGGGAAGGTAGTTTGTTTGTTTAAAGATTTTATTTATCTGTTTGACAGACAGAGATCACAAGTAGGCAGAGAGGGGGGGGAAGCAGGCTCCCCACTGAGCAGAAAGCCCGATACGGGGCTCCATCCCAGGACCCTGGGATCATGACCTTAGGGGAAGGCAGAGGCTTTAACCCACTGAACCACCCAAGCGTCCCTGTTTGTTTGTTTTTTTAAAGACTTCTGTAAACTCTGGATCCATTGGTTGCTGATCAGGTGCAAGAGGACCTGGGGATGTGGTTACAGTGTGGACTAAGTGGAGATCTTGCCCTCTAGGCAAGAGGCCATGGGAGTACCAGACAAGGACTAAAGCTGAGAACATTTCAGATGATGAGACCCATGGCACATCCTTCCTATTGCTCTGAGACTCTGAATTTCATCCTGACTTCTCTGAATTTCTTTTGCAATTGCCATCGCCATGTCTCTCAGAGGGTAAGAATCCTTGGGCTGTGAAAGGATATGGCCCCAGAGGCAGCATAAGAGACCAGGAGGCATAGGACCAGAAATAGGCAGATATCTTCTATGCTTAACCACTCTACTCAGTGAACATACCTGATACAAGCATCTGCTTTAAAGATACCTACTTCATTCTGATAATACGGCTGTGTTAGGGAGGGTTTAAAGGATCATTCTAATATAGAGAGCCCATCTATACAACCGCCAGGCTGTTAACTCTCTTTGGTGCTTTGAAGTCCTGATATACCTTCCAAAGGAGATGTTTTCATAATTCTGAGACTGTTCGAAGTCTGACAGTGGTAGAATCG
The DNA here is from genome assembly GCA_004024625.1 of Mellivora capensis. NCBI lineage: Eukaryota > Metazoa > Chordata > Mammalia > Carnivora > Mustelidae > Mellivora > Mellivora capensis. Next base: position 6,162 of record PISX010017852.1, on the reverse strand, counting down.
CCTTCATTTTGTGGTACTTGGAAAGAATCTGTCCTTCCTTTAGTTTTCCGCATTTCAGCAAATGCAGCGTGAGCATACATTCCGCTGTGCCTGGTGTTGAGTGTGCAAAATGGCCACAAAACTTTACAGTTAACTCTCACCAAAAGGGGGAGTGTGATTCTCCACTCCTTAAACTGAGGGTTAACTTTGTATCTTTCTTTGACACATTGAATGTAGTAGAAATGATGACTCATATAATTTACGAGCCTAGGCCTCAAGAGGTTTTGTAGCTTCAACTTTTGTTGTTTGTAGAGCCCTGTTGCCACTCTGTGAGTCAGCCAGCTTGATGGATAATGAGAGACCAGTGGCATATTTGCTCCAATATCCCTGGCTGACAACAATCAGACATATGAGTCTATAGTGGTTCAAAGTGATTCAAAGACCATCTTAGATTACTTACCTCCCTTCAGACTGGCCTTCTCCAATCTGCCCGTGAGCCCAGAGGAAATCCTCCAAGCAGGCTCAGGCCACAAAATGCTTCTGACTCTTAGAATTGTGAGCTGAATAAGTGTTGTTTAAGTCCAGTGAGAAGTATGTTACAGGAAAAGCCACCAAATAAACCTGGGACAGTCCTAGTGTAGACCTGTCATCATAGAGTAACTATCAGGAATACCTCCTTTTATTCTCAAAACTATCTTTGTCTGAGTAAAAGTTATAAAGTCTGCTTAAGCAAGTAGTACCATCATCTACTTACTTGCCAAGCAAATTTTACATTGAAAAAATGTAAATTAGAATCTTTCTGGTTTAAACCCCTTAAGTGAATTCCTATGTTATTGAGAATAAAATTCAAACTCTTCCAGAATCTATAAAGTCTTATAGATTCTGTCCCTATTCCCACTTCTATGGTTTTTCACTCATGCCATTCTCCCTCTGCTTCTACCATCCCATGCTCAGGCCTCCTTTTTGCTCTGCAAATTCTGCAAACAAGCAGTTCTTTCTTAAAACCTTGGGGACTCTGTTTTCCTTTCTGCTTGTGAGTTCTTCTTTCTGCTCTACACGGGCTACTGCTTTTGCTCCTTGAGTGCTGGGCTCATCCCTCCACTCTAAGAGACCCAACCTCTGTCTTAAATACAGCACACTCTACCTGGACACCATATAGTTTATTGTGAAATGTTATTTAAACAAGAAAGTTGGTCCACATGATACTGTCAGTCTCTCCCAGTAACAATTAAGTTCCTCGAGAGGATGGCATTGCAAGGTCTTTGAGAAGGACCTGGCAGAGAGAAGCTAAATAAGTATTTGGTGAATAAATGAGGTATGCTCAACTCTGAACTTAGAATGCTCAGATCCCGGATTTGAGGGTCTCCTCTTCTGTTTCTAGAGGGTTTTGTTTTGACTCAGTCACTTAGCCTGGAGGCACTTGCTTCACCATCTTGAACATTAAAAAACCTGGATATTAAATGTGATAGTAAATGGAAGAGTGCAAGGTCAGCTGGAATGTGTCCGTAAATGTCAGCAATTGCTGTTCACCTGCATCTCCCCAAATGAGGTGAGGCTTTTTACATCAGATAAATACTTATTTAACATGTGCTTTTGATAGGGATTAGGTGCTTTCCTTATGGTTCAGGGTTGCCTGGACTTAGCTCAAAAGTAAACAGAGCACTGCCAGTCCCATCCCATCCCATCCTGTGCATTATTATTTCTTTGGTGAGTCTGATTGAATTGAAGGCAAAACAAGCAGTCGTGGCTCCTCTTATTGTAAGTCTCCTATCATGTATTTCTTGTCCATCAGATTACAGCTTTAAAAAAAGGCATTTTGAAACAGACAAGTGTTACAAATATATATATATATTTATGTATATTTATGTATATAAATATATGTAACATATATATATCAGGACTTTACACTTAACACTTTACAGGTGTTTTTCCCTTTCAACTGAAACAATATCTTGAACTGATATCTCATCATCCCACCTCAATGTAGTTTGAAAATGATGAGATTTGCTCCTGATCGGATGTTGAATGATTATAAAACCGGAATTATGGAGATCAAAAACTGGTGCTGTTTTCAAAGCAATACTGAATACCAGTTACTACTCATAGACGGGGCACAGTGCAGCTTTCTATTAATAAAGTGACTAGTGGACAGTTATATATTACAGTGAGAATACGTCTCACAAGGGCCTTTTAAAATGAACATATAAAATGATTCAAAGAAAAGGAAACAAACTATATTTTTAGAATATGTTTTTCCCAAAAGCACAATCATAACACTTACAAAATACGTATTTTTTTGTGTTTATAAATTACCCAAACACTCTGTGCAAATAGGACTATGAGCGAGACTGTGGTGTTGCCAGTTTGGGCCTTGGCTTTTCTCCCTTCAGTTGGTATCTCTTGCAAGTAGAACATAAATAACGCACATTCAGGATAGGTAATATTTTTCCTCTTTTTTTTTTTTTTAAACAGAAAGTGTAACATTGTACACAGCAAATCTTTCAGAAAGTACAAATAAGTTTATAGTAAAATATCAATCCTCCTCTAACTGTAGACTCTTCATTCCCCCTGGAAGTAACCTCTGCTGAGTTTCTTTTACACATCTGTTCTGTGCATAGGCATGCATATTTTATATGCATTTAATGATATTTATCTTAAGCATTATGAAGCGTCTCTTGTCCCCCAGGCGGTTCTGTCCTTTGGAAACTGTCTTAACCGTTTGTTTTATCTTATATAAACATATAATTGCAAAATATTATTTAAAATAATAAGATAAAAATATATTTTATCTTAACCTTTGTTTATCTCAGATGCCTCCTCTGTATAATTAACCCAACTCGAGAGAGTTAATTTGGGATTAACTGGTTATTATTCATAAAGATCCTGGAAGAGTATCTGGCACAAGGGAGGCGTTCTGCGTCTGCTGTTATTGTCTTCACAATTTTGCCCAAGATCTTGTATCACTGATTGATACAAGTACATCTTAATAAGCATATTTAAATTTTGAATCCAAATAATTTCATCTCAAAAATAAAAAACAACCACATTCTGTGGTACAGACTATAAGAAGCTTCACACATAGAAAAATTCTTACCAAATTCAAAAGAGAATTAAAAATCCTTTAAGCATGAACTTAGAATATGCAGTTTATTTACTATAGAGCTAAATTTACCTTTCTTTAGATGCCTTTGCTCTAATGCTAAATGTTGGAGGAAGATGAAGTAATATAGATAAGGACTTTTTTTGTCTTTACTTGTTTGTTCATTTGTTCGTTTAAAAATATATGTACTATCGCTTCTCGGCCTTTTGGCTAAGATCAAGTGTAAAAATATATGTACTAAAAAAATATACGTACTGTGTACTTACTCTGTACTTACACAAACCTTGGTGAATCAGAGGCAAATAATAATCACAGTCCCTATTATTGTGGGGTTTCCAGGATGGTGGATTTATCAGTGGAATAATTACGTATACAATATTTTGTATTGTATGTATCTGTGTGTGTGTATGTGTGTGAATTACTGAGTTCAGTATAGGGTGTGAAGGAGACCCTTTCAGTGAAATTTTGAAGGAGAAAGGTTTTGATCTAATAATTTTATTTCAAACCAATTTGTCCTTCAATTCTGAAGGCAACTGAGAGTTATTTTCTGTTATTGAAAGGATTATAAAATATACCTCTCATATACTTCCCTAAAATATGCTTATGGATGATATATTCCAACAGACCTCTTTCTCATTTTCTCTTTTTCTTGACAAGGCCCTTCTTCTTCCTGTCCATACAGAAATCTGCAAAATCAACATAGAATACTAATAGAAATTTCTATTTACTTTATCTGATTTCTTATGAACTAGAGTTTGTGTTGCTTTATGTCATTGTGCTTTTAGTTTTAGTGTGTATTATTAATAATTATTTTAATGTTGTTGGGCTTGTGGTATTTCTATGAAAAAAAAAACAATGGTTATAGCCCTCATACTAGAATTTATTTGCTCTTTCTCCTACTGTTACATAATTTGATATTATAAATGTAAACTCTTTCTGTTAGACAATATGCTGCAATGAATAAATGTGTGCATCTATATAATTTTTCACCTGTGCAAGTATATCTGAAAAATATCATATGTTGGATTGTTGTACTGGAGGGTTCTTTAATTTTGATAGTTATTGCCAAATTTTTGCTTATAGTAAATGTACTAATATATATTCCAATCAGCAATGTGTGAAGATGCCTGTTTTCCCATCATCTTACTAATAGAGTGTTTTCTCAAACTTCCCAGTTTTTGGCAATATGGTAAGATAAAGTGGCATCTCAAAGTAGTTTAATTACATTTTTCATTAAAGATGATTTTTAGCTTCTATTTATGTGTTTAAAATTTACTTGCATTTCCTTTTCATGACCTTTGCCTGTTATTTATTCATTTATTTATTTGACACAGAGAGAGAGACAGTGAGAGAAGGAAAACAAGTGGGAAAGGGAGAAGCAGGCTTCCCACTGAGTAATGAGCCCAATGCAGTGCTCGATCCCAGGACCCTGAGATCATGACCTGTTCAGAAGGCAGATGCTTAAAGACTGAGCCACCCAGGTGCCCCAGACCAAAGGAGATAAAGTATGAACTTAAACATTTGGCAGAGAATTGAGGCACCTGGGTGGCTCAGTCTGTTGAGTATCCAACTCTTGATTTCTGCTCAGATCATGGTGCCTGGATTGTGAGATGGAGCCCTGCACTGGGCTCCATGCCCAGTGGAGTCTGCTTCTCTCCCTCTTCCTTTCCCTCTGCCCCTCATCCCCCATGCATGCTCTCTTTCTCTCTCTCTCAAAATAAATAAGTACAATCTTTAAAAAAAATTGGACAGGATTAGACACTATCCAAAATGGAAATTTTAGGACTAACAAATATAATAACCAAATTTAGAAATAAATGGCAAAGATTTAACAGCATATTAAATACAGATGAGGGCACCGTTTGTGAACAGTTCAGAAGAAAATAACAGAATAAGCATGGGCAGGTCGACTGAAAGTAAGAGAGTGTAAGGCACATAAGTGGGGCATTCTTATGTAAATAAGGCTATTGAGAGAAAGAGAAGAAAGGGAATATAATATTTTTTAAAAGATCATTTATTTAGAAGATGGCGGAGAAGTAGCAGCTGAGACGACATCAGGTAGCAGGAGATCAGCTAGATAGCTTATCAAACCACTGCGAACACCTACAAATCCAATGGGAGATCGAAGAGAGGAAGAACAGCAATTCTGGAAACGGGAAATCGACCACTTTCTGAAAGGTAGGACCGGCGGAGAAGTGAATCGAAAGCGACGGGAGGATAGACCGTGGGGGAGGGGCCGGCTCCGGGCAAGCAGGGGAGCCATGGAGCACTAAATCGGGACTTTTAAAAGTCTGCTCCACGGAGGGACATCGCTCCAGAGGCTAAACCAGGGTGAAGCCCACGCGGGGTCAGTGTGGCCCCAGGTCCCGCAGGGTCACAGAAGGATCGGGGGTGTCTGAGTGTCACAGAGCTAGCAGGTATCGGAGCGGGAAGCCGGCTACAGAGACAGAGCCGGGGAGTGAGCTCTCAGCTCGGGGTTACCTTGAACCGGTCGCAGGCTGGGTGAGCTCGAAGCGCGGCCAGAGGCGAGGGATATGGGGGTAGCCAGGGCTTTTCTCTGAGGAGTGGAGCCCCGAATCTCAGCTCTTCCAGGCCGGAGACTAGGAGGCCGCCATTTTTATTCCCGTCCTCCGGACTCTACGGAAAGTGCTCAGGGAACAAAAGCTCCCGAAAGCGAAACCGAGCTGATTACTCAGCCCGGCCCCTGGTAAGGGTGGTGCAGCTCTGCCTCGGGCAAAGACACTTGAGAATCACTACAACAGGCCCCTCCCCCAGAAGATCAAGGAAATCCAGCCAAGACCAAGTTCACTTAACAAGGAGAGCAGCGGAACTCCAGAGGAGGAGAAAGCAATGCGCGGAATTCATGGCTTTCTCCTCATGATTTTTTAGTCTTGCAGTTAATTCAATTTCTTCTTTAAAGGGCATTTTCCTAGGGTCTTTGCCACCCTTTTAGTATTTTATTTGCTCCTTCTTATAATCTTATCTGGAAAAAATGACAAGGCGGAAAAACTCACCACAAAAAAAAGAACAAGAGACAGTACCAAAGGCTAGGGACCTAATCAATACAGACATTGGGAATATGT
>PISX010017851.1:0-42323 GCA_004024625.1 Mellivora capensis | reverse complement strand
CTGTATGATTGCATTTATATTCTTAGTATAATGTATTTTGTCCTTTGTTTACAAAGTCTCTAAAAGATGTAGTAACCTTGTTTACAATTGTGGGTCTTCTCAAGAAGCACCAATTGTGATTTACTTCTTCAACTACAAATGCTTAACTTACTATTTTTCTCGTATTTTCCCAAAAGTATCATTTAATCTCTTATTCAAGGTTAGAGTTAATTAACTTTAGTGAAGTCTGATTAATGGTATTATCCCAGGCATAATCCTTCTCATTCAAACTCTTGTTCTTTTTTCAAAAACTGCCATTCATGTATTAGTTCTCCACTGAATAACATCCTTTCTTTATTCATTTAACAAATATGTATTCAATATCTACAATATGCCAATCACAATACAGCCGCTACTACTGTATTGTGTACTGAATCTTGAATCAGAAGGAAAGAAAGTGATAAATTTAAAGCCACAACACCAGGAATGGCACCAAACCCCCAGAATATCTCATTCATTTAGCGGGCAGCAGGGCAAAACTGCTCTTGCTGGAAGTGTATCACCCGTGTGAACATTATTGGTCAGGTATATTGAGGAAAAGTGGCTGAGGACCACTCTTAGGAGATAACAGAACTAAGCACTATGGTTTTGAAGCTTTTAGATATCTACCAGTGTCACTGAGAGATAGAGATACTGTGTGCGTCTAGGTATGTCTATGTAAATAGAAGACTCAGATCAGGGTAATGATAGTTCGTAACATTTTTTCGATCATGGACCATCTTAAGGAGCTAAAGAAAGCCACTTTAGACCTCTTCCTTAGAGAGAAAAATACCTTGTACATTTGAACACAAACTCAAATCTTTGTTTAGAGTTTTTAATAGGCTTCTTGGAGTCATAGTTACCACACCTTAAGAACCTCTGGTTTGTGCTCATTGATTCTAAATAATAATCTTACAACAGGCTTGGAAAAATAAACGGTTTGATATCCTTATTTTACTTTATTTTTTTAAAAGAATTTATTTAACAGACAGATCACAAGTAGGCAGAGAGAGAGAGGGGGAAGCAGGCTCCCTGCCGAGCAGAGAGCCCGATGCGGGGCTCGATCCGAGGACCCTGGGATCATGACCTGAGCCGAAGGCAGCAGCTTAATCCACTGAGCCACCCAGGCGCCCCTGATATCCTTATTTTACACATGATTCCTTTAAGACCGCCAACTTTAAAACTATGTAGTGACAAAACTAGGACTGTAATCTCTGCCCTTTGATTGTATTTTTAATTGGAATGATATGGAGTGATTGCATGAAGTCAAATCACATATGAGCTTAGCCATACATCTCTGGGCAGGATTTTTAACATGTGGAAATGGACTGAAGATTGGATCATTATCTATATGAGCAAAGAAGTTAGAAAAAGTCAAGGTCTATTTGGGGAAGAGTGACCAATGTCAAATATATTGTGAAGGAATGGAGGACACTGAATAATATTTCAAAAGAATAAATTTGATCTTTTTTTTGAATCTGGAAATGTTATGTTGCAGAATCGAACATTATTTTGTAAGGCACAGGACAAGGGAGTTATTCTTTTCCTTTTTTGAGCATGAGAGTAGGCTAATTAAAGCTGAACTTAACCTGATAACTCACTGAATTAAGACCTGGAGACACTGGGGATTAGTTACGGGGCTACCACAGGTGGATGATGGGAGGAAAAAGAGCATAAATGGTGGTAATAGGAATGGAAAGAACATCAAGGAGAGAGAAGGCACTGAGTGGATCACAATGAAGCAGAGCTTGTAATCTGATGTGTTAGCTTTATTGTGTGATTACGAATGTCATGTTACATAGCTATAAATAGTAAAATTTTAAATATTTATATCTTGGTCTTAGATTAATACTTTGTCCAATAATCTTGCTGAACACAACCACAGAAGCACTTTGTTATTTCAGTTTGTATTTAATGAATATATTATTCTAGATTCAGACTTCATATACTGAGAAATGCCTATTAAGTTAGAATAACCTATTTAAATAATATGGCCAGTTTATTTAATTATTAACTTAGTTGTTAAAACTGAACAGCCTTTCATTCTTATACAGCCCATTTCAAGACAGATACTGACGGTTCACAGTTCAGCTAGGAAGCATTTCAGACATATTAAAGATAATGTTCTCTAAGAGAAGTAGTTTTGAAAAATACTGCATCTGAAAGACCATAAAAGAGAGCTATTGAGATATAATGCCTAGAAAATCAGTTTGTCCTTTCCCTAAGCATGATATTAGCTTCAAAAAAAAATCTAATACAGATTAGACTATTCATTTAATTAATTTACTTAGCCATTTATTATAAAGTTAATACAATGGGCTATTGTACTACTCTGATTACTTCCAGTTTCAACTATCTACTTTTATCTACTTTCCTTGTTTTGTTTAGTTGAGAAGGCAATATAGGAGAATGTTTATTTCAGAAAAATATGGAAAAAAAGACTTCAAGGTTGAGGAAATGAAGAGGACATACCTGCATTTTTGGGAAACACTATTTTGTAGCATTTTGCTTTTGGAAACTGTTTCAGGTCTGTCTAAATAGGTCAGAAAAACATTTTTACTTGAAGTAGCAGAAATGAGAAATAGATATTCAATTTCAGATAATCTTAAAATTATCTTATTGGGATACATTCTCCTATGTGGAGTTGATATACAACCAGATGTCAACTGTACATTTCATTTTCTTATCTGAAATATACTAAACCCCATCTCTTAACATCAGTTTTATCATCTAATTCCTTATTTTAAATACCTAGCAAGACAGGGCAGCAAAATTTTTATCAGAAACATGTCTAAGACAATCTTGTATTAGTAACAATGAAATTTGAGGCAACATTCTTTGTTTTCTGTATGTACAATGTAAATTTGTCTGCCTAGTTATTATTTCTTAGAGGGCAGAAATTAGATTTATATAATTTTCAGTGCTTGATATCTCTTTGGAACATAATTGTTCAGAAGTTCCTTGTTCCTCTTATTTTTTTAGAAAGCTGCTTAAGTTAACCTGTGATACACATCACTTCATACAAACAACACTGCCACGAAGTTCAGACACGGATAGTAACATTAGTTTGTTTTTCCAAGGTTAAGTTTTAGTTTTGAATGATCAGTAACTTCACTGTAGAATTTGCCGGTAAGAAATGCTCATCACCATTTCTAAACAAAGATGATCAAAGACAAAGATTGCAGGTAGGACATAAAATCACTTGAATGATGAGATCAAATCTACATACTGGTTCACAAAAATTCTTTTGAAATAATGCTTTTAATATAAATAAAATACTTCACATCAAATATTAAACATTTCTGAAGAAACAAAAATGTTTTTGAATATTTTCGTATTTCCACTCTTTTGGTAGTCTTATTTTCCCATTCTCCCATGAATTTGTCAACTATTCTCATATAAAAACTGTCACTCAGCCTTATTATGAACCTGCTACCATAAAAATTAACTCTCTTGGAACACTCGAAGACTAAATCACTCCAGATAACCAAGTTTTCAACATAACTGCTAATTTAGAAGTTTAATTCCTCTGCTCTTGATGGAATTTCTTTATGAAATATATTACACACTTGTATACATTCAAAAGTGGCTTATTCCAAACATAACTTAATCTTTCTTGACAAATCAGGGCCAATTATTATCAACCTCAGCCAGATTGTGCAAAAATCCAGCAGTGCCCTCTGGGCCAGTTGAGATGTACAGGGATAGGTGTACCTTCCAAAACGGTTCCAGGATACTATGCACTTTATTATTTTTAATGTATAATTTATTTTTCTCTTTTTCTTCATGTTAATGAATCTCCTTAATTTAGAGTGTCTAAAAATGCAATCTAGTACAAATATATAATTCAAGGCACATATGTAACTTAAAATTTTCTAGGAACCGTGTTTAAAAAAAGTGAAGAGAAGGGGCACCTGGGTGGCTCAGTGGGTTAAAGTCTCTGCTTTCGGCTCAGGTCATGGTCTCAGGGTCCTGGGATAGAGCCCACAGCAGGCTCTCTGCTCAGCGGGGAGCCTGCTTCCTCCTCTCTCTCTGCCTGCCTCTCTGACTACTTGTGATCTCTATCAAATAAATAAAATCTTTAAAAAAAAAGTGAAGAGAAGACACTAATTTTAATATTTTAATAATAATAAATAAATAATAATTTAATAATAAATATTTTTACCCAATAAATCTAAAATATTACCATTTTACCATGTGACCCGAGGCCCATTTCATGTGTTCAATAGCTACCTGTGGCCAGTAGCTACTGTCTTAGACAGTTAACATCTAAAACTATTATGAGCTGGAAGATTACTAAACTCTGTAAACACTGTCACTAATGTAGGGGCAAATTTGGAGGTAAGAATAGTTCTCCTAGGTGTAAGGAACTTCTGATTCAGAGCATGACTTCTGGACATTTATTTGACAGGGGTGAAATGATGGGTAGGAGAGGAAGAAAGGGTAGGGGAGGTAGAAGAAGGAAGAAATAGGAGAGAAGAAAGGACAGTAGTAGTAAAAGTAGAAGGAGGGATCAAAGTTTCGGAAGGGCAAAGAAACCAAGAATGAAGTTTCTGAGATACACTCTGAGAAAGCTAAAAACTCAGAAGTGGTAAAAGATACAAAGCATTGAACATTAATGACCAGATAATACAGAAATGAGGCTTTTCTTAGTAGGTGAATAGGGCCTTTATCGATGTATGCAATAGTGAAGAGAATTCACAGAAATCAAGGACTGAAGAATCCTTGTCACATACTAGAGTATCCAGAGAAAGAGACAGCGATGGCTAATGATGACCCATAAGGGGCAGCACAAGCTTTTTACAAGGGTACCTCACACAAATGCACATGCCAAGAAGTGACTGAGAGTATGCTCAGATAATGTGTCCAACACACTATAACCACTTTTCCTGAATCTTACAGAGATCAACAACCTTACCAAAAGAAATACAGACCATGCCTAGTGACACTCAACTTCTGGACAAGGGACCAAATGACTTGATAAATTCATCATTTCTACTTGAAACTTAAAAGGAGCTTTGGGAGGAAAAAAAAAAGGCTATCTAGATAACATGAAAGAACAAAATCTGGTCTTGAGGAATCTGAGCTTAGGATACAAAATGATGGCAACTGGTGGTGAGCACTACCAGAAGAACATGAAGAACAAGGATAAAGACAATGTCCTGCTAGTAGAACAAAAAAAAAAAAAAAAAAAAAGGAAGGAAAGAGGAAAGGAAGGAGGGAAGGAAGAAAGTTGACTGTTCACATGTACAAGTTAAGAAATACTTAAAAATTGACTTAACTAGCCCAGATTCAATACTCTAAAGCTGGTTTGATAGGAAACTCAATGAATCAATCTGACATTTACAAAAAAGAAAATGGAAACTTACACTGCATCGGCAGAATAAAAACGGTGGGAGTGGGTGCTATTTGGCCTCCAGTATAGATAGAAACTGAGATGGTAGGGGTTGGTGGTGGTTATAGGTAGAGAAAGTGTCCTCTGTTAGTGTATTTCAGAGGAGCTCTTAGAAAGAAAAATGCATAGCCATATATAATGTAATTCCAAAAAGTTGTTACTGCATTTGGCTTAATAAATGGGAGAAATATTTCTAACCATTTAAGTTCTTCAACAACGCACTAATGATGTTAGAGAGCTCACAGGGATACAGTATAGCAATGTCACATGGGCATACAGTATAGAATCCTGATGGAGTAACGGAGTAGACTGGCTGAGCTCTTAGGTCCCTTGCAGATCCATGATGATAGATAGATATATATATATATATATATATATATATATATATATATATATATATATATATGCATGACGTCTATGTTACAGCTGTATGCTTACTAATTATAATAAATTTAGACTTAAACTATACATGCATGCATTCTTCAGGCTGCTCTTCATTAGATCCACCCATTAGTCTCTCCGTTTAGTCCATACATAAAATGACAGGTCTTATTATCTGACAGGCACTTTCCTTGAATGAACTCATTTAATCCCCAAATACTGTTCTGGTTCTATTCTGACTTCCATTTTACACGTGAGGAAATGGAGAAATAGAAGGTCACATAGCTAATTATCTTAGTTTCCCTTTGTCGTGGTGACAAATTCCTAGAAACTTACTGTTTTATAACAGGAATTTAGTCTCTTTCAATTGTGGAAGTCAGAAGTTTGAAATGGATGAGCAGGGCTGTGTACGTTCTGGAGGCTGTGCACGTGCCTTGGCTTGCGGCCCCACGTCGCTGCAGCCTCTGTTTCCATGTCACATCTTTCTCGGACTGGCCTTCTTTCCTTTCTACAGAGACCCTTGTGACTGCTGGACCTCCCTCAGATAACTTGAAAAAATTTCCCCATGTGAAGATCCTTAACAACCACATCTGCAAAGTCCTTTTTACAGCAAGTGATGACACTGACAGGTTCCGGGGAAGAGCGTGCGGACATCTCTGGGAGGCCACTATTGGGCCTCCCACAACAAGTGTGCAGCGGATGGAGAGTTTTTAGCCACGACGAATGCTGCTTCTCGACTACTGCTCCTCTCTAAATGGAAAGAAAGCACATTCTACTTTCTAAGGTATTCCCTACGAGTTGCTGGGAATAAAATATTTTTCAATAAGGTTCTAATTTAACACCTAGAGACTATAAACCAAGAAATAAAATTCTACCTGGCATGAACTTCTTTTGGAGAATAAGCTGTTTAGAGAAGATATATGCTGAGTATCTAAAACCAATAGCTACTCTCCTCTTTGGTTAAGTTTGCAAAGGCATAAAAACAATCTTTATCAACAAAAACGTGTGTATATTTTGAAGGAAAGACTGATGAAATTCTGAGGAACTGTATTCATACTTCCTTTCAACTGCATAAGAATTAACATTTTATTTTTCTTGTAAATGCATAAGGACTACTCGCCCCATCTTTAGCTATTAGTACTAGGTTAGGAATAAACTAGGGAAAAACATAAATCCAAACCAAAAGCACAACAGACATACTATTTTTTTATCTGCCCAAATGCCTGTTATATCTTTCTTTTGGTAAGTGCTCTCTCCCTTGGCGTGGGCCAAGTCCCTCCTTTAAGGGACTGCGTGACTGGAGTGGCGTTCCCAGTCACAGAGCCGTGTTCCGCCCCTGCCAATCACCCTATTCCAGCCACAGAACAGTGACTGATCCGGGTACAGGTATTTGACAAAAGCAGCTCAGAATTCCTCCTTGAGACAGTCCACTATACAACTAGGAAAAAGCCCTCTTTTTACATTAGAAAAATAATAAAAACTATAGAGTTGTGGCGCCAGAGTGGCCAATGGCCATGGTCCTTAACACATGAAGCATCTAAGAAAACAACAAAAGAGCAAAACACAGCCAATGGAGACAGAGGAAGGGGACAAAAACAACAGAAAGGGTAAGAGAAAGACCAGGAGTGAGGGGAAGGAAGCAGAGAAGGGGACAGAGGGAGGTAGGTAGGTTAGAGCAACAGTGACAGTCAGATACATAATGTAGTTTAAGTCCCTGGATCCAGCAGTCCCTGATGTCAAGTACAGCTTTGCCTTTATGTGTTAATACCCTTAAAAAACAAATTCTGGGGGCACCTAGGTGGCTCAGTGGGTTAAAGCCTCTGCCTTCAGCTCAGGTCATGATCCCAGGGTCCCGGGATCGAGCCCTGAGTCAGGCTCTCTACTAGGCAGGGAGCCTGCTTCCTCTTCTCTCTCTGCCTGCCTCTCTGCCTACTTATGATCTCTGTCTGTCAAGTAAATAAATAAAATCTTTAAAAAAAAATCTGTTAGTTAAATAATAGTAATTTGATTCATGAGTGTTTACACTGTGCTTTGTTCTCTTCCCTATAACTTCCTCCCACTTCACCTTTAAAAACAACAGGCAAATTCAATCTTCGGCAGCTGAAGTCTCCAACCTACTTTTTAAAATTATGGCTTTAGAGTCCAAATAATTTAACACTGCTATGATTTAATTCAAATTTATTTGCTTAATATTGTTTTTAAAATGATGTTTATATTTATTTTTATGTAATTCACAGGGCCCTTTAAAATGTACATTATATAAGTACCTCATTCAGAAATAATTTTCTAGAAAAGGATATACATATCCTTACAAAGTATAAAAGGATATACATAATTTTTTTCTTCACTGACTCAAAAACAAAAACTTTCTGGAAAAAATATTTGGGTATGGTAATTTTTATGGTAATCTTTGATATTAGATAAGATGGGTTAATAATGAGTCTCTTCTAGAGCTCCATATGCTTACTGTGGACAAAAAATAAAAGCTAAAAAGCTCTAACTGGAGTCAGGATGGTGTGTTACCACTGTCTCTAAGCTTTTTTCTTCCTCTAACTTCATGGTTGTCATCATAAAGAAGGGGGTGGGAGGTGCACTTGTTCAGGAAGAAGCATGGCCGGGGCCTGGCTTAGGAAGCACTGGTAACTCACAAGAGAAAGCATCACCTTTGTGCCACACCCTTTGAATGAATCCTAGGTCCCTCTTATCTCATCAAGTGAGCCTGACCAAATCATTTAACCTTCCTCTGAATTTCATGTTTCTCATCGTGAAATGAAAAAGATAATGCTTATCTTATGGGGGGCTCTGAGGGCCAGGGTAACATACACAAAACACCCAATAATGCTTGACTCACAGTAGTCCTCCCAACACAAGATGATGATGATGATATTGACAGTGTGCTAATGATGATGATGATGCTTCTCAAATTTTTAAAGCATGTGATTTACTAATAATTGTTTATTATCTCTGCCTGGAAATCACCAGGGAGGTAGGAACTCTTTTTCATTAATATCAGAGAAAGAATTTTGATTAACTAACATTTAAGGACTCTGAGGACACAGATTTCTCCACACCCCACTAACTTTCTCTATAATAAAATGGCTTTTATATAATGAAAAAAGGGGGAGGCATTTTGTCTTACTGCCCCCAAAAATCTACTGGGTCCCTAGAAAGTTGTAATCACACTATGAGAAGAAAGCAATAGAAACTGATGTACCATATAAATACAAGAGTGGGAAAAAAATAGAGTGTTTTAAATAATTTCCAAGAAAAAGTGAAAGCGATTCAGGAGAAGTAATTAGAAAAAACCACGCAAATGAACTCTCCCTTTTCCTCCGCACCAAAGGAGATAGAATCTTACTGAGACTGATGGAACCTCACAATGAGTAAATCTCTATTTCCTCACTAGAGAGAAAACTTCACTCCAAAAGAAAGCTCTGTGTACTGGTAATAAATTCCTATCCTACAGACACTTGATATTTCTTCAATCCTAGTTGATGACCTACTGAAACATGGTATACCCCATGTTTCAATAATGTTAAGTCATAATGAAAAATATGAACTCGTTACTCTAATTCATACGTGTTTGGGTCTTTTGTTCATTTTTAACTTTAGATTTACTTTAAATTACCTATAATGATTTCACAAAATGCATACTGATTTTTTCATATTTTTATCTATCTACCACAGAACTGTAACAGTCTCGGAAGGCAGCAATCCTTATGAAACTTGGCTGAAGATTAATATGTGTTATTAGTGCATAGTCAGTATTTTGAAGCATGAATTTTGAGATAATTAAAGGTACTCTAGGATTAGTACTACGGTATATATTGAGGAAGTACAAGTCATCCCTGCTGATAATGACTGTTTCCAATAGGACATGGACAAGGCTGCATAAAACAATGTTTCTCTCCAAGGCCATGCCGCAGTTACGGAAGCATCTCACAATCCTTTCTTCTGAGATACTATGCTTTCTTAATGATGACATCACCAGCCTGGCTTCAGGATCAGTTCTGCTAGTCACCGATTACTCATGCTTGGGGGGGGGGGGTGTGTGTGCGCGTGCACGCGCATGCATGTGCACAGGTGTCTGTATCTTCAGTACATCAGCTCAGAGTAAACACTAAATAAAGCACAGAAATCTGTGACTGGAAGATTGGAGATAGCTACTTCCTTTTCCTTTCTTCTTGATTAATATCTTAGGAAATTAAAAAGCAGTACATTTGGAACTCTTGTTAAATAAGCTACTACCTACTACTACCAAGGTTATACAAGTTCTAACTTGAAAAAACAACTAGCAAACCAGTGCACACACACAGGAAAGCATACTTTTACCCTCGTTCTAGATCTTAATTTCCTGTGTTTATGTTTTGCATAATGATTCTAATCACCTGATGCCTCCGGATGGATACAGAAGAAAGTGCTATTTGGCAGAATAATACTACTGTTGCTAAGAACAAGCCAGTAAAGAATTGTATTTTTTTTTTCCTTTTGCTTAGTTTGTTGATTGCATTTGTTTCATGCTAAGCTTTTAGATGACGCAGATGTAACTGGAGAGTGAAACTGAGTATGATCGTTTGTTTAGACTGTATTTTTGACACTGCTGAGCAAAAGTATGGAAAAATAAAATATTCTAAATAGAAAAATACACAAAAGTGTTAGACAGAAAATACTAGGCTTCAAAAGTGGAGAACAATCTGGGTATAAAAAATCCTGAGTTCTTGGCTTTAAGAATTTCTGTGGAGAATCAATGGTTCCTTTCCTCTGTGTACCGTCACATTTTCTATATTGTATGAAAAATCATTTGTGGGTCTGTGTTCTTTGTCTATTCTTTCATCCCCAAGAACATTCAATGTGGGGGTTGAACTCACAACCCTGAGATCAGACCTGAGCTGAAATCAAGAGTCAGCTGCTTAACAGACTGAGTGACCCAGGTGCCCCTAAGGGCTTTTTAAAAAAAAATAGTACCATCTTAATGGATGTGAAATGGTACACCTCAGATTTATTTTTTATTACTTTTCAAGACTACGGCTAATGCATAAATTTTTTTAAAAGATTTTATTTATTTATTTGATAGAGAGATAGCACAAGCAGGGGGAGCAGCAGAGAGAGAAGCAGGCTCCCCATTGAGCAAGGAGCCCGAGAAGGGACTTAATCCCAGGACCTGGGATCATGACCTGAGCCGAAGGCAGATGCTTAACCAACTGAGCAACCCAGGCTCCCCTAATGAATACATTTTTAATAAAAACTCACTGCCTAAGATATATACAAGTGTTTCCAAAATGTGAGTTAAAAAAAAGCAAACTTCTCTGCATAATTTTTCATATTAAATGACATTTAATAAAGCAGATTTTGGTTTTTACTTGATCTGTCTTTTCCTTTCACAGACTTAAAATTTATATAAAAATAAATCAGATAAATATTCATCTTTTCATACAATTATGGGAGTATAGTATAATCAGCTGCTTTATGACAACAGGGTATAAAGAAGTGTAGTATTTATACACTTGCAGTCAGGCAGTTACTGTGATAGTCTTCCAAAAGAGGTAAAATAATGAATTTTCTATGTTTTGGGTTAAATTTACATGAATTTTTACAAGATACTAAAGTATGTGCATTTATTTAACAGTATTTTCTTTGCAGGTATAAACCCAGGAAAGAATTAATCCATTTCTTCAAAAGGTACTATTATTCATTTTAAATAGAGAAGTAAAGCATCTCTAGAAAAGACTTGAAGAGAAAGGGCAAAAAGAAAAGGAAAAGGAAAAAAATGGTATTCAATATCCTAAACTAAATGGAATTGAGTCTTATTTCAAGGACAACATTAAAGGATTTTATACATAAAAAGAACAGTCTGACAAATTATAGCGAGATAGCTCATGGCTGGTCATGCTTATGAAGGATGACATTATTCTGGCCCATTTGCCACATCTCCAATTATTTGTCCCCAGCCCAAAGAGAATATAGACACAAACAAAATTTAAATTATGTTTGTGGAAATCTTAGTGTGACAAAAGTGGGTAACTGTTTCAAATAAATTCACATTTCTAAGTTGTGATTAGGTAATAATAGTCAAAGATTTTAGAGAAAGCTATAATTAACAGCAGCCAGAACCATGCAAATGCTGAAAATGATTCTTCTTTTACATAATCTCTCATTCTGTGCTAGCAAAAAAATACTATGCATTCATTTTGAGTAAATGTGGTTTAATTGATAGCGCCAGCCATTTCCATAATGGCTTCTGCAAATAATTACATAGAAGTGTAACAAGGACTACCTAAAGAGTGAGTTAGTTCAAAATTTCATTTTCTGATTCTTGATAGCCTCGTGTCTTCTCATCTTGATAACCTTAAAAGATTTAAGGCAAACACATCTACAACAAGTGTATAAAGAATTATCCGTAGCTGCTTGGAGGTGTAAAAATCTTAAGTCCCAGGGGTTCACTGATTTGCCTTGAAATATAAGAAGAAATATAAGATAACGCTGAGGTTATCTGCCAAAGAGCGAAACTAAGAAATGCTTTAAGATTCTTTCTCTGCTTTGTGTGAAATGAAGACTACAGTCTTCACAATTGACACTGAACTGAGAAACTTTCATATTTTATAGAAAACAATTTGTGGAGACAGATCACCTGGGGCAGATGCTGGAACTAACAGTAATTCCAGAAGTTCTTTCAGGAAGGCACAGGACAGATCATCGTAACTGGCCATCAGGTGGCTTTGTGTAAATTATTGTGACTGAGTTACAAAGTAAATGTCTCTCTCTCTCTCTCACACACACACACCAACACACACACACACACACACACACACAAAACATTCTGAGAGAGATTATTTTATAATGTTAAAATACTCCATGACACTAGAGTTTTTGTGAATAAGTTCCAAAAAGTGAGCCCTTGTCAAGGTATTAGGCAAAGGTAACCAAAATTCCATACCCTATAAAAAAGTAACAACTTTTCAAGCATTTTTCTTTGTCTTCAGTTGAATATGGTAAAAATGAGTACAATCTATAAAGGAAAGAGATTTATAAATAAATCAGATTCCTTTTTACTACATGAAAATATATCTGTTCTCAGTTTGAAATTCCCTAGAAGGCAGAGACGGTATCCTTATACACTTAACAAATATCAAAATGACTGATATGTAAGTGCTAAGAAACACGTGAATTGAAAATATACCTAACAAAAATTTAACAAAACATTCACCTCCCAAATGTTGGGAGAATAATTTGCATCTTCTGAAATATGTTTTAGTGTCAATGCCTTCCAACCAAAGACGACCAGGAACACAGCTACAGTTGAACAAGCTAGGTCTGTCATTTGTTACCCTGAGGGGGGAACACAAACGACAAGAAACAGTGGGCATTTCAGTGAGAGAGTGTTAGAAAGAATCTATTACTGCATTTGAGCTTTGCTGGGAAACTTGTGCGGAAGGTTTAAGGAAGCAGAGGTTTGTATCTTGCTAGAAAATGGGGGCAATTGTATGGTTAGCTAAAAAGGCAGCTGTCACTCCTATCAGCCATGTGAGGAGGATGTTTGGTAAGTTGTGGGTTCTCAATGACCTTGCTTTTGTCTGTGGCCTAGATGCGTCACAACAGTTCATGAATATGAGGTGCTATTTTCTTTCTCAAAAGGAGCATTTAATTGGTAATGAAAACATTACTTCTACTGATCAGCTGAGCACAAATTTACAAATTAAAGAAAATGAATCTAATTTTGGAGGACTCCTACTATGCCAAATTTCATTCTCAATCATTGCCATCCATTTAACATAAGACAGATTCTTGAATATAACGGACCTAGTCAAACAGTGCTTGATTTTCTAATATGATTGTGTAACTAAAACTGGACAAGAGTGAATAATTCTCCAATAAGTAACAAACAGTATGCAGCCTTGAATTGAAGGATAAACCTAACACTGACATGATCAAGATGCAAGATTATCAAAATTACCACTGAGGCCTTTTCATATGTTCCCTGTATAAGTATTTTCCAGCTCGAGTTCGGATACAGTGGGAAGATTTACGGAGGTCTGTGATGCTCATCTGCAATTATCCTTTGTTGAGTAAATAAAAGCACACCGCTCATCACTCTTGAACTTTCCTGATCGTGTTGGAACACCAAGCTTTACACAGTTTGCCAGAAGACATTTGTAGAAATGAGTGTCTTAAGGGAAAATGAATAAAAGATTCTAAGTATTCCAAAGTACACAAAGAAGGCCTTTTGCTTCTGTACACTCTTCGATTCACCTCGTCACTGCAACAGACTCACGGCACAAACCAAAACTGACATGACACTAAGAATTCACCAACATTTTGGAGGAAAGGCTTCAGCACTTAATTAAGCCCATTTCATTAAATCAGAGATAAATACAAAAGTTATTTAACTGCATTAAACACAGAACACATAGTAAATATACATTGTGTTATCCCACATGATGAAAAGATACAAGGTCTTTCACTGAATACTTAGGGGAAAAAGGCTTAATTATTTGTACAAGATTATACAGTAGATAAGAAAAAGAAAGGTTATGCAATATATCTTAAAGCAATCATATATACTTTATCATTTCAATTAACAAATAAAATTCATTTGTTTTAGCCCACAAAGATTTGGTCAAAATCAAAAGAAAGCCACTCTTACATCCTACAGATAAAAACTTTTCCTAAGCTGTTCTCCTTATGTTGAAACAACTTACAGTTTGTAAATGTGGGCAACTTGAAAGCTTAATTGGTTTTCATACCAATTAAAGATAGATCTATTTTAAAAAAACACACTAGTGTTGCTGAATTTTAACCTCAAAGAACCTATAAGGTTCTTTGTTTAGCGTTCCCTTTTGTTTTAAATAACATTGAGAAGATTCAGATTTATAATATCACACTACTGGACAATGGCAAACCTGTTGGCAAAGTGTGATGATAACAGTAGCAATATTTTTCAATTCAGGTTCACAGGAAGAAAGTTAACTTAATAATAAAAGTGGGCAAGACAACCATTTGTTTTGAGGGAAAACTGCTAGAAGTCAGGCATTTTACAAATTTAAGTCTCTTTGCAATCTTTGTAGCCTCCTAAGGACTTTGTTCATTCTGTTCTCTATGGGTAAAATTTTGAGGAGATCTTCACCCAAATTCCCTTTCTTTTTCAGTTTGTAGAAAGCTTTCCAGTTATTCATTCCTCTTAAGTGTTCTTCAGCTCTGTGATCCGGGCACCAGCTGTACCATATACATACATGCACTTCTTCTGTAGGGTTTTATGTACATCATCTTCCTACCTTTTTTTTTCCTACTCCCCCAAAATGTGCCATCCTCCTTTCTGTAAGAGCAGACACAGTTATTAATACATTTAAAAAATATTTCTACTTTGGGGCACCTGGGTGGCTCACTGGGTTAAGCCTCTGCCTTTGGCTCGGGTCATGATCTCAGTGTCCTGGGATTGAGCCCGGCATCACATATCGGGCTCTCTGCTCAGCAGGGAGCCTGCTTCCCCCACTCTCTCTGCCTGCCTCTCTGCCTACTTGTGATCTCTCTGTCAAATAAATAAATAAAATCTTAAAGAAAAAAAAAAAGAAACTTAAAAAAATATTTCTACTTCACATTTTTAAATATTTCTTAGGGGAGACTATCTTTACCTTAATTCTTTGGCCAAATCATGTTAAAAAATATATCAACTTTTGTCTAACCATTTTTCTCTGAAAAGTATCACATAAGGACTTAAAGTAAAAAAATATCTGGAATAATATTTTCCATTCTCTTTTCTTTAAGAAATAAAATATACAAACTACCTTTCAATAATATATCTTTGTTCTAAAAGAAAAAATAGTAATCATATAAAACAGATATATACACACGTGTGTGCATGCACACACACGAACACACACAGATATGGCTGTACGATCATGGCTAGTTTCTTCTCCAAGAGATTCGATTCAAACCCTGTCATAATTCAAAGCATCACCCACAACATTTATACATGACATTTGGCCCCAAATGTATTTTAAATAATGAATGGAGTAACAGTGACATGAAAGCCAGGATTAAGTTAATATGGAGAAATATAAAAGTATCCAAGAACTTTCTCTGAAATCCTAGTCCTTTAAGTTGTCAAATGTCCCCTAATTAAGAATTAAAATATCAAGAAAGGTATGTATAAAAATATATCCTTAGAAAAAGGAATGAATAAAACCACAAACTTTTGGTATGATGATACTAAGCATAAAGCACTTAAATATTGCTTCCATTCTTAATTGAATTTCTTTCCCTTCTGTATTCTTGGTTACCCTTCTCTTCTATAAATAATCATTAATATTTCTACTTGGCATGTTTTTCTTTTTGCTGTATAAAGAGTACAGACAAGCAGTTATTTTATACTCCCTTATTAGGTTTTTAAAAATGAAAGAAGACTTATTTTTCAAACAAGTCCATAGAATTGTCGCTCTTCTGGAGAAAAGAATACCTCTCTCATGTCTGTCTGTTATTGCCACCGGCATTCTAATGACTTCTTAAAAATACGAGTCATTTTTATGTCCTGTCATAAGCAATATATCATTCACTTTCAGTGCAATGGAGGGTAATAGAATAATAGAAAACCAACACAGAAAGATTACAACATCAACAGAGAAAAAGACTCTTTTTCACTCACCTGAGGCCTATTTCAAAACACTGATGCCAAATACATAAAAATTAAGAGCAAAGAATTTCTCCCCACAAAGAAAAAAACCAGAGAAGAACATAAATAAAAACTGATACACAGTGTTATTCCTGTTCAGAAAGAAAAGAATTATAACCAAACCTAGAGATGATGAAGTTCTGATAATCCACAAATCAACGGACGGTCTATATGTAAAGCACTGATTTCCTGTCTAATTAATCGCCTAAAAACTACTTCTTTCAAAAGAAATACCCACATATAAAACAATACTCATTGTCATTTCGGATAATTACACATTTTCCTCTTTCATTCAGAAAGACTTGAGCATATGATTCATTGTATTCCTCTTCGTGCCCAGTCAAGCTGTCAGTTCAGATGATTTCAATGCTCACGTCAAAAAAAAAAAAAAAAAAAGGCAAGCATTTTAACATGTCAGAGGCTGATAGTCAAACGCACAATTTTAAGACACTCTAAATTATTCACACTGTAAGTAAGCTCAATCATTCCCTGAGAAGAGAAAATCCTACTCACCTACCAATAACAGATGCACAAAACTAAGAAGGCTAATAGGGTGAAAAAGCTTCCAGGGCACTAGGCCCTACCCAGCGCCCACCGAGGCGATGCATCCTCAAAGAAGGAATGAATACATTCTCACCCAAAGAAGAATATTAATTCTATTGTGTTCTTGAAGTAGAGAAAAGAGAAAAGGATAGAGATATTATTGGATTCAAAACAACCTCAACAAATTTAATGCCCAAGAGTTTTCTTCAGAAACCAAAGACAGTTAACAATCACAACAATGCTTGTAAAATAGTATTCTGATCCAAAACAAGGCACGCGGACTTGGACCTCTACTCACAGAATAGAAATAAACATTTAATTCTGAGGGAATAATAAACAGAACAGAACACAAATGCAGTTAGAAGGAAAAAAGATTGAGCTTTTCCTAAACACGAGTAATTTGAAAAAAATAACACCGAGATCTGGGGTTGATAGGTAGAAAATAGTAGAGGGACTATATAATTTATTAACCAAACTCTGTCACTTTTTTGCCTACAGTAATAACTTGATAAACCTTTTTATTTGAAATAATTTCAAACATATAGAAAAATGGCAAAATTAGTACAGAAGGATTCCTGAATACTCTTTGCCAGGAATCACCCAATTTTTTAAATTTTTCACCTGTGTGCTTTACATTCTATCTTTTTTCCCTGTAGGGGCCAAGGGCAGGCCACTCCAAAATGTGTCACTTTGACATATTGATTATTTTAAATAAGTTACTTAAATAACAGTGGAAGGACACTCAGACCCTCCTCTGTCCTCCCGAAAGCAAAACAAATCTTCCATATGAAAATACTCTCTTTGTACTGAGAAGTACAAAGATATCCTTATCACCAGAGATAGGAACTTGAAAGCTATAGGAATAAAACTCATCTTTTTTTCTAATCTACTAATTCAGCCCAAATTCTGCTTAGAATTCCCTACTAATTAGAGCTCCCAAACACCTGTTTTCTTTATCCTATCAATTCCCCACAAATTTACTGTCTCTCTGTCTAAAATGTATAAGAATGGTCTGCCTGGTAATCTGTCTCACATAAATTTCTTTTTTCTCTTCAAGGAAGAGACCTTGAAGGGCAGAGAAAAACTTGTTTTTCTTCCCTCTGCCCTCCCTATCTCTGAGTATGTCTGTATAGGTAACAAATAATTTTTCTGAACCACTGCAGAAAGTTGCAATACATTGTGTCTCTTTGCCTTTTATTACTTCAGCATCTGTTTCCTAAAAAACGAGGATATTTTATTATTAAGCATTGCAAAGTAAATTAAGGAAACTAAACACTGGTACAATAGTTTTATCTAAGAGAGTTAAGTATTCCAATTCTGATATTGTTCCAATAATATCCTTTATAGGATTTTCCCCTTCCAGTCCAGGATTATGTATTTTGCATTTAGTGGTCATGTCTCTTTAATCTCTTTTAATTTTGAAGAATTCTTCAGTCTTTGTCTTTCAAAACATTGACATTTTTGAAAAATACAGGCCAATTATTTGGTAGTATGTGCCTAAATTTATATTTGTCTAATGTCTTTTCATGATACTTACTTATGCATCCCTGGCTAGAAGAGAACTTAAGAGATGCCATGTCCTTCCTAATTATTATATGAGCCAGCACACAAAGTTTATTTGACTCTCATTAGTGATATTAATTTCACTGTGATATTTATGTGATAGTGATAATTAATTTAGGCTTTCCCTAAAAAGATACTCTCAGAATTCTCCAGTGTATAGCTACTGTTTTTCCAAGTAATAATCTGTGGGCAGATACACTGAGAACCAGCAGCATACATACTGCTCCTCGTCAAATCTGGTCCTTGAGATTTAACATCCGCTGTTTCTTGTCCTAACCAGTCTTCACTCTGATGGCTGCCAACAGTGATTCTCCAAGTCCAACAGTCCCACCACATTTATCTACCACTGGTAGATAAATCTATCTTTAGATTTAGATAAAATTATCTACCAGTGGTAGATAAATCTATCTACCAGCAATCTACCAGCAAGAAAGAACGTCTCCCCATTCATTCATTCACTCATTTATTATCACTGTATAAATATATCTATTCCCATTTTAATCTAATGGGTTATAATCCATTACTATCACTATCTATTTTCATGGTCAAATTGTACCAAATCTGGTTGGTGGGAGTCCCTTTGAGAGGTCCCCTGTGTCCTTCTGACATGCCCCCATTATTTTTTTGAGAATTTCCTTACTTTGTAGCACAATTAAGATGCTCCAGGTTCATCTTATACCTTCCTGTACTAGCCTTGAAATCTGTTTTTTTTTTTTTTTTCAAAGAGCTCTTTTAATAGCATGTAAGGAAATAGCATGGAAAGCAGGGGTGCTCCATTGCTGCGGGCGACATACCGCCTGTAGGCCTTTTCTGCAGCAGACCTAAGACGTTCCCTTCCCCCAGGCACTATCCATGATTCTGAAACCTACACCTTCAATCCAACTCCATAAGGTTCCCCTTTGTCTTCCCACATCCAACATTTGTAAGTTTCTTATGCTATAGTTAAGAACCCTGGCTCGCAACACATTTATTCAATATTAAAACATACATAAAATAGTTTCTGAATTACTACCCCACATCATTGCAAAACAACCTAATAGAAAGAACTCAAGGTCCGTTTGAAATTGCCCTTTTCCTCCCTTCTAGACTAAAGGTATAAAGTCAAAGCGCTATGTTCAAAAGTTACTTGGATCAGTACTTCTCTCGATGTAGTTATTTCTTTGAAATGCAGATGGTTCATTTGTTTCTGTTTGAATTAAAATTTTAGGGTCCCCTCCCATTCTTGACTTAATTTTATTCTTTGAATATGTAAAACATCGACATGCTTCCAACAATTAAAATTGTATCACAAGGTACACTATAGAAAATCTGTTACCTTCTTCTTTGCCAGTGAAGTCTCCACAGCCTTGAACGTAACTAATTTCAATGGCCTTCCTGTATTTCATTTTGTAACAATAATAACAATATATTTTTTAAAATTTTCCCTTGGGTACCAGTAATCTATTTCTGCTTAACAAATTACCTCAAGACTTGGCATCTTGAAAGAACAGATATGTCACATAATTCTGAGGGTCGGGCATCTAGGAGTGGTTAGCTGGATGATTCTGACTTAACGTCTCTTAACAAAGTGGCAGCTAAGCCGTAGGCTTGAGAATCTGCTACCACGTACTCTCTTGTGGCTCTTGGTAGGCCTCAGTTTCTCACTAGTTGTTGGGCGGAGAATTCAGCACCTCTACACAGAAGCTTCTTTATAGGGTAGCTCACAGCATGGCTGCTTGCTTCCTCCAAAGCAAGTGATCCAAGGGGACAAGAAAAAAGCCCAGGACAAAAGCCGCAATCTTCTATGACTCGTCCCAAAAGTGACATACCATCAGCTCTGCCACTATGCTATTGGTCACATAGAATAACTCTGACACAGTGTCGGTGGGATGGACACAGTGTAGGTGTGAAGAAGGACAGGCAAGGTTATTGGGGATTAGATACCACTTATTGTTTCTTATAAAAAGGACAGCATACTGTAAGTACACTTTCATATTTTGTTCCAGGAAACAGTATTTCTTAGGGAATTACATCCTCAGTTTATAGAGAACTTGATTATTTTATAGGTGTGAAATCTTTATTATTATTTTTTAAGATTTTATTCATTCATTTGACAGACAGAGATTACAAGTAGACAGAGAGGCAGGCAGAGAGAGAGGAGGAAGCAGGCTCCCTGCTGAGCAGAGAGCCAGCAGCAGGGCTCCATCCCAGACCCTGAGATCATGACCTGAGCCTTTAACCCACTGAGCCACCCAGGGGCCCTATTATGTTTATATACCACATCATTCAACCATTTTCCTATAAGTGGGAATTTAGGAAGGTTCCAATATTTTGCAACTATAAATAATCTTTTGTCTATATATCTTTATTGCTAAAAATCATAAATTCTTAGAAAATCCAGTCTGGATACCAATGCATTAAACTCCCTTGAGAAGATCAGTAATATAATTTTTGAAGGGAGATTAAAAAGTCTTAATTTAATTTTTATTTTTTTAAAGATTTATTTATTTGAAAGAGAGAGAGAGAGAGATAGCACAAGCACGTGCTGGGGGTAGAGAGGGAAAGGGAGAGAATCTCAAACTCCCTGCTGAGCACAGAGCCCTATGCAGAGCTCGATCCCACAATCCCAAGATCATAACGTGAGCTAAAATCGAGAGTCTGACACTTAACTGACTGAGCAACCAGGTGCCCCTTAATTTGATTTTTAAAACATTTTACATGTATTTCTTAAGAGCTTAAAGTGGTAATGCATCATGTTCCACAATCACTAGCTACATCTAAATATCCCTGTAAAAGAATGGCACATGCACAGGCAGCAGTAATATCATTAAACCAAAAAGTAAGATATGAAAGAAAAAAGGTAAATGTTTCAGTGAATATTAACAGCTTCAATACAAAGGGGCGACAATGAGGGAGAAGTAAAATGATTTACTGATCTCTAAGTGTCCATGAAAGAGTTCAAAGGGCTCAAAAGCTACTTAAAGAAATGGAGTTACCTGGTACTGATGAGAAAGGTCACAGGCCAAGAAATATTTTCATAAAACAGTGGGAAGATGAATTGTATATCAGAAGGCAGAATTCTATTAATGCTTAATTTCTCAAGTATAAATGTATTTATTCTGGTTCTTAGGAGATACATGCTTAAGTGCTTGGGTGTGAAGCACCATAGTATCTCCAAGTAACTCTAAAAGTTCAGAGAAGGAAAAAAAAAAAAAAAATATATATATATATATAGAGAGAGAGAGAGAGAGAGAGAGAGAGAGAGAAGATATAAAGTAAATCTGGAGAATGTTAACTGGTGAATGTATGGGAAGAATGTATAAAATATTATTTTACTATTCTTTTAACTTCTCTAGAAGCTGGAAATATTTTTTAAAAACAGGGGAAATAGCAGTAGGGAAGCCTGACATTAGCAATGCCATATGAATCATGCAGTTCAATAGCTCAACTGCTAATCCAATGGAGAATGCAGTTTTGAGGCAGAATGGCAGTTGCATTTGTATTAAACAGTGTAAGCTGTAAAAATTTCACTGTATTTTAGTATATGAAATATACTTTCTACTTATTGTATATATATTGTATAATATTTCTACTTATTGAAGGTCTAATTACAAGTTTCAACTATGGATATTATTAAGTTCTCCACAGATATAAATAATAGTAACACCTAAAACTGCCACTAATGATCTACCCAAAGCTTTTTTCAAAGATTTTAATGTAAAATTTGATTACTTTTGAACATACAACCCAAAGTTCATCTCCTCTTCTTCTGGAAGGCTTATAAATGAGTCAACCAATGAAGCATGCACCACTGCCATTGCAACTGCCATTTTATGAGAACTAGATCTGCATTCCAGAGCTGGGTTCATGTTAAAATTTCCTAAAAACTTGTCACCTGTTTCTTGGGGGTAAAAATCAACTAACCATGTCAGATCCTGTTTTAGCTCTGCTTTGGAAAAGTCTTTTATAAATTGAAGAAGATGAAAAACCAAAAAGAGAAAAAGCAAAAATCAAGGGATTACAAATACAAAAACCAAGATTTCATAGACTGGAATAAATGAGAAATTTTGAAGCAGATCTTTTGATTGTGGGATCTAATTAAGTCTACCAAAAAAAAAAAAAAAAGACAAGGTTGTTTATTCATATGATAAGAATTCCAAATTAGGTTAGTTTTTAGTAAATTTCCTTCCATGACACCAGATAGCAACCTAACTTTATAAAATAATTACCAATGGCTTCTTTTTCACCAGTATATTTTATGACCTCTAAGCAAATACATGAAAATACACCCACAAAAATCATATCACACTGGAATAGGATTGTTCTGTCATGAAAGGTTCTCAATTTTTTGTCTACCCTAAAATGCCCTAAAATGGCTCTTGACTACAACAATGCCACAGCTGGTGTCAGTAGTTCTGTCATGGAACATCCCTTTTAACACTCTTCAAAAACAAGAGGATTCTTGGTAACTAAAAATTTTAAGTGTCAACAGTGTTATGGAAACTGCTTTAAGAACAAGCTAATTACTAAAAAGAAATGTTTGAGGGCACCTGGGTGGCTCAGTCAGTTAAACATTTGCCTTCGGCTCAGGTCATGATCCTAGAGTCCCAGGATCAAGTCCCACATTGGGCTCCCTCCTCAGCAGGGAGTCTGCCTCTTCCTCTGACTCTCTCTTACTCTCAAATAAATAAAATCTTTTAAAAATTTTTTTAAAAATAAAATTAAATGTTTGAAATCAACACACTGATAGATATAAAGTTTCTAAACCTAGCAAGAGTATCTAACCAAAACAGCCTCATAAGAATTAACAAAATCAAAAGCTGTTTTCTTTAAAAGTAAGATCAAATCAATAATGGTCTTATATAACTGCATGAAGACTTGAAAAACCTCATGAGGAAGCAAATATTGCTTCATCAAGGAGAAAAATAAGACCATAAAAGAAGGCTCTACTCTGGACAAAGCATTTCTGGATGAAATTATGAAATATTTTTAAAAATCTGAGGGTATATATAGAACATATCAATAAAAATCAGTTGAAGAGCTTCAGAATCTCCTTCTTCATTGGTTATTTTATACATCTGAGATTATATTACATACAAACTATACAAATTAATCAACTAATCATCTGTAATTGTCCTTCAATAACAAAAGCTATTATTGGGGTCTTAGCATGGGCCAGATACTGCATTGGTTATAATGGAAAATTTTATATAGCATGAAATTTTACACAAGAGGTGCTTTTTATTTTTGTTTATTTCATTAATGTGATGAGGATTCTTTTTTAAACATTATAACTAAGGAGCAAACTTGTTAGTTTATTTAAGAGCAGCTGGAAATGGCACTTGCAGATGCCGCCATCAACAGATCAACACAGATTTAATGAACAAACACTAGACTGGAAAACTTATCAAAGATCCCTTTCTGCATTTTCTTATTGTCAACGGCAGCTTGCCTGACTGATGTGGCATTTCTTGTAATTTTATAGTTCTGGAATGCTACTTTGATATTACCATGTTACAGTGTTATAGTAAAACAGTTCTAGTTTATGAAGCACCAATTAACTAAATGATCATTTAACACATATTTAGAGAATGCTGACGCTATAAACAATGAACAAAAAAGAGAAAATCCCATTTCTCAAAAAGCCAGTACTGGAATTCAGAGACTGGGAGTTAAACAATAAATAACCAAAAAGTAAATAAATGAAATCACTTCAGACAGTGACTGGTCAGGGATGTAAAGGGAGACCATCAGCAGGACTGGGCACTAATGTATTTGAGGGGTTAAGAGGAACTTATTTTATGTGACTGTTGAGAGTTGAGACCTAAATATGAAGACAAAGTAGTTAAAAGAAGATCTGAGGAAAAGAGCATTCCAATAAAGGAACCAGCACACCAAGGAGAGGACAGAAGGGTAGAGAAAGAAATAGAAAAACCAGCTTGGAGTTCATGATTAAGAGAAATGCAGTTCATGTGGCTGGACTATAAGAAGCAACAGGGAAACTGCTGAACAATGCAGTCAGATAAGCAGGTAGGAAATAGATTAAAAAAAAAAATGTTTGAATTCTGGGGCGCCCAGGTGGCTCAGTCGTTAAGCCTCTGCCTTCCGCTCAGGTCATGGTCCCACAGTCCTGGGATCAAGTCCCACGTCGGGCTCTCTGCTTGGCAGGAAGCCTGCTTCTCCCTCTCCTATTCCCTTTGCTTGTGTTCCCTCTCTCACTGTCTCTCTCTCTGTCAAATTAATAAATAAAATCTTTTTTTTAAGTTTGAATTTTATTCTAAATAGAAATACTTTTAAAGAAATGAATGAAATACACCAATTAAAATTTTTAAAAGTTTGTCGGCTACTATATAGACAGTGGACTAAAGGAAGGCTGACAGGACGCTGTCAACAGTAGCCTCCACCACCACTAATCAAGAAGTCTACCAGAAGGTCAGGAGCTTGCATCAGAATGTAAATCAGTGCAATGTGTTATCATCTAAGGAGTCTTGCTATTAAAAAAAAAAAAAAAGTTGGCTAAAAGTGTACTTACAGATGTAGTTGATTTATATTCTGGTGCCACCCCCTTATCTCACTGTAAGCCAGCAACAAACAGCTCACCAGAACCGGCCTATAGAGACCACACTGCTTAGCCCTGGTCTAAATTAGAAGTTTTGATGGCAGTAGGAAAGACTGAGAGATATCAATATGGAATAGATTTTGGAGGTAAAACCAACAGAACTGGGTGATGAATTGAATGTAACATATGACGACAAGAGTAGAAATCAAGTCGGCCTGAGCAACTTGGTAGATTGTGATGCGATTTCTTAAGAGTTTGAAAGGATGAGCTTGATGACCTTGACAATGGCATTAGTTAGGGAGATAAAGAATTCTGTATTGGGTATGTTAAGTTTGAAACGTCTATTAGACAATGAAGCTGAAAGTGTCAATAGGTAGTAGGACACATATTTCTAGAGCTCAAAGGAGAGCTAGAGTCATAAACTGGTGTGATACAGGGCTTGAGGAGCCACACAGATAGTATTTAAAGTAACAGAATAGATGAGATCACCCTGAAAGTCAGAAAGGAAATGAAAATCCTAAAAGTAAATCTGGGCTCTTGTAATATTTAGATGTAGAGCAAAGGAGAAAAAAAATCAGCACAAGAAGGACTCATCGGTGAAACTTGGGGGTGGGGAGGGGGGTCAGGGAGCAGGAAGGTATGGTATCCTGGAAGCCATTAGAAGACTAGTTCAAGGGGCGCTTGGGTGGCTCAGTGGGTTAAGCCTCTGCCTTCAGCTCAGGACATGACCTCAGGGTCCTAGGATCGGGCCCCCGCATAGGGCTCTCTGATCAGCAGGGAGCCTGCTTCCCCCTCTCTTTCTGCCTGCCTGCTTGTGATCTCTCTCTGTGTGAAATAAATAAATAAAATCTTGAAAAAAAAAAAAAAAGACTAGTTCAAAGAGGGAATTATACTAAATGATGTTGAATACTGCTAAGAAGTCAAATAAGGAAGTGACCACTGGATATACTAGATTGAATTTACTGACAAATTTGGGAGAAAGAATATTTTATTATAATGGTTAGGGGCAAAAATTAGACAAGGTAAGTTTAGTTCAGAATAATTAGAAAGGAAAGAGTAACCACAGATAACTTCTTATGCTCCATGGGGAAGCAGAAAAATGGGTTCGTAGAGGGTGATATAGGCATCAAGAGAAAAAATTTTGTTTTTATCATATTTTTTAAAGATGGGAGCTACAACAATCCATATATACACAAATGGTCATAAGCCAATAGGAAGAGCGTAACTGCAGAAGGTCCTTGAGCAGGTGAGATGGAATGGAATCCAAAGCAAAAGTAGAAGAAGGCTGGCCTTATATAGAAGCAGGATACTTCCCCCATTGTTTTGTTTTTTTTTCTTTTTTCTTTTTAAACTAGGCTCCATACCCAGCATGGAGCCCAACATGGGGCTTGAACTCATAATCCTGAGATCAAGAGTCAGACACTCAACCAACTGAGCCATCCAGATGTCCCAGGATACTTCTCCCATTGTAAGAGAAGGAAGGCAGAGTAGAGTATGCTAAGGTATAGCTAGGTTGATGGAATTGGCCACAGCAATAAGTTCCTGTTTGATGGTTATTTATTTTTTTTCAGTGAAATATGAGAAAATAAAGTATCTGAAAAAAAGAAGTGGAAAGTGTGCTAAAGATTCGAGGAGAAAAATGGCTAAAACAAGATAAAAGCTGATTTGAAGTTTATGGCTATGATACTAAGGTCATATATATATATAATATATAAATACATATAGAACATATATAAAATACATATATACTATATAAATATATAACATAATATAGAAATATAAAAATATATGTAAATATATATAAAATATATATAAATAAATATATAAAATATATAAATATATGTCAATACATATATACACACATATATTTCTTTTTCCCGGCGACATTCATTTCTTGAGTACAGGTGTATAAAGTACACAGACATTTGGGCTTAATACTATAGTGTCGCCAGTGAGTACACTGGCTCTCTAGTCAGTGAACAGTTGACTGTGTTTGTGAGGGAGGGAAGACAGTGGTGGGCAATAAAATCTAAGCTGGATAATGCAGATTTCTTGATTCCACAATTCTTTTTTATCGGGGGGGGGGTAAAATCGGGGAAGGCCGTCATCTTCAACCAAGTGCCTAGCTTTGGGAGGGACACACATGGGAGTGGTAAGGGAGGAAGGGGACACTCACCTAGCCAGCCAGATCAGCCGAATCAATCCTGGCGATCAATGGGGAGACAGATGTCGCAGCCAGTTCGCCCTCCCACCCCTTGATTCCACAATTCTTATAACTGTGCTGTACAGCCAATGCTGCAGTCCTAGAGTACAGCCATGAACCTGCTGTGTGTGATGTCTTTCCCTCTGTCTAGCATAAACAGGGTTGAGAAGAGCTCCGTGCCTTCCATGGTCATCAACCATCCTCCTGAGGTTCCAAAGCTTCCCTAAACTGCTCCCTAAGCAAATGGGTCTACAGGTCTAGTTAGTCTCTGCCTCTCAGCTAGCTCATGTTCCTCACTGACATCTGCTTTAACAGCATGTTGGAAACTGTGAAATGCAGGTAGGTGTAAGCACTGTTCTGCTTGGAAAATGCCAGGCATAAAAGCAGGTATCTGTTCAAAGAAGCTTTTTGTTTTAAGTCAACTTAAATCTTTTGCATCATATCGTGCTCATTTCCCCAGCCTTTTGAATGAGTAAGGGACACTGAGGGACACTGACACTGTACAGCAGGAAAGGACGGTATTCTGTAAAAATTCTACCAGAAATTCTCCAACGCTAAACTGGTTACTTTAATTATGGAGCCTCGGTGATGCTAAAAAATGACCAATTATTCCTTCGTTCCACTACTCAAAGACAACTTTTTTTTTTTAAATAATAAAAACCTCATGCCATATGTTTGTGATTTTCTAAAGTTTCAAATATAATTCCTCTCTGAATGAGGCAAACTAGGAAAATACTGGCTATCAACCCCCAACAACCCTAGGACTGAGCCAAAGAGTAAATGAAATTAGTGAACTCCATGGAGAGAAGATCACAAAAGAGGGGACTATATGTTTTTCAACCAGTTATCAACTGAAAAGTAGCAGGCTCTTGATAACTTTTGCTTTTTGCCACAATTATGTCAATTATAAAACTAAAATCAGCAACGTGGGGGGCTTGGGGGGGTAGGAAAAGAATAAATGAAACAAGATGGGATCAGGAGGGAGACAAAACATAAGAGACTCTTAATCTCACAAAGCAAACTGAGGGTTGCGGGGCGTAGGGAGAGGGTGGTGGAGTTATGGACATTGGGGAGGATATGTGCCATGGTGAGTGCTGTGAAGTATATAAACCTGGCGATTCACAGACCTGCACCCCTGGGGCTAATAATACCTTATACGTTTATAAAAAAATTTAAAAATTACATATATATTAAAAAAAACCTCTAAAATCATAGTATTGTTTTTTATTCAGTTAAAAAAGCAAAAGTATTTATCAAGCAATGGTATTCTGTGCAATACTGTGTAAACAGTACTGAGGGTCCAATACTACCTCTCATAACTCACAGTTATTTAAATCTATGCTTCTAATCAGCAGGCAGGTTTAGAAAAATAGATATGCCACAAAAATTCCTACTATTTATGCAGTTTCATTATATGCATAAATCCTCAAATTACTCCATATAGTAATGACTAATAAAAAATAATTTCTAGACTTCTAGGAAAATGGGAGATGTACTTTCCCCTATTCTTCCCACTAAGAATACCTAAAAAACATGAACCTTATAAATAAAATAAACATTCAAAGACTCACAGGTAGAAAAAGGCAGACTGATTAGAGATCTTGATATCCTATCCAAGGAACAACAGGGTGGTGAGTTTTCAAGTTCTTTTTGCTCCATGTACACAGACTTAAGAATTGAAGAAGTTGGCAATCTAGAAATGACAATGGATGCAGACAAAAGAAAGCCCGCCCTCTCGGAAAAAGGAGAAGTAAAGGTATAGCCTAACAAGACAGAAAACTTTTAGATAATAACCAGCCTAATCCAGCCAAACACTACAAAAACAGAAACAAAAGCAAAACTCAAGACAAAACAAAACAAAAAAACAAAAACAAAATAACTGTGGGTCCACCCACACCCATGAAGCAAAGGCCTAGTGATGAGCCTAGATTTACAAATTCACTGGGAGCAGGGACTTTCACATCTGCTAGGTAATAATTAGCCTCTCCTGACCACAGTGTTAGTGGAGATAACAGAATGCCACAGACTTTCACTACAATCCAATGGAATGAGGCCACCCTGTCCCACCTCTTACCCTCTGATACCAGTTGAGGTTATGTGAAGAAAGTCAGCAAGGATACAGTAAAACTCAACACCATCAATTATCAGGGTCTAACATTTGTTTACAGAATACTCCATCCAATAACAGCCAAAACACATTCTTATCATATGCCCATGAACATACCAAAAAAGACCACATCCTGGGACATAAAACAAAAATTTTAAAATGAAAAGAAATGAAAACATAAGGAGTGTTGCCCAACTGCAGTGTAATCAAACTAGAAAGTAGTATCAGAAAGGTAAGAGAAAAATCTCCAAACATTCAGCAACTAAACAACATACTTCTTCTAAATAATCCATGGGTTAAAGAGGCAGTCTCAAGAGAATTAAAAAAGAATGCACTGAACTGAGTGAAAATGAAAAATAGAACATAACAAAATTTGTGATATACAGTTAAAGTAGTACTTAAAGGTAAGTTTATAGCACTAAATGCATACATTAGAAGAGAAAAAAAATCTCAGATCAATTTTAAGCTACCACCTCGAGAACCTAAAGAGAGCAAAGAGAGTCCAAACAGAGCAGGGAAAATACTAAAGAACAGAAATCAATAAAACTGAAAACAGAAAAGAACAAAATCAATGTACAATTGATGTACAATCTTTGAAAATATCTACAGAATCAACAAATTCCTAGGCAACACTGATAACACAGAAAAGACAAATGACCAATCACCAAAAATGAAACAGGAGGTATCATTATAGATCCTGCAAACACCAAAAGCCTGATTAAGACGGTACACATAGGAATATGACAACTTAGATGAAACTGAGCAGTTCCTTGAAAGACGTAAACTACCAAAATTCACAAAAGGAGAAATATATAACCTAATTAGCTCTGT
Organism: Mellivora capensis; assembly: GCA_004024625.1. NCBI lineage: Eukaryota > Metazoa > Chordata > Mammalia > Carnivora > Mustelidae > Mellivora > Mellivora capensis. The sequence continues at coordinate 12,081 of PISX010017851.1, read as the reverse complement.
ATCTATAAAAGCAACTGAATTGATAATTTCCAAAAAAGAAAGCACCAGGCCCAAATGGTTACAAGGGTGAATTCTACCAAAAGAAATAATCTCTCCCAGAAAATAAAAGCACTCAACATTTCCTAAAGAATACTTCCTCATTCTATGAAGCCAGCATTACCAGAATAAACATATTACAAATAGGGAAACTATAGAACATCTTCTGGGATGGAAATGTTCTGTATCTTGACTACATCAACTTCAATATCCTGTTTATGATACCATACTACAGTTTGTTTGTTTGTTTGTTTGTTTGAACAGACAAAGAGAGAGAGAGAGAGCATGAGAGGAAGAAGCAGACATCCCACTGAGCAGGAAGCCTGATGTGGGGTTCAATCTCAGGACCTGAGGTCATGACCTGAACCAAAGGCAAACCCTTAACCAACTGAAACACCCAGGCACCTCCACCATACTACAGTTTTGTAAAACGTTACTAGTAGGGGAAATAATACAGAAGGTACAGGGGACCTCTGTATTATTTCCTACAACTGTATGAAAATCTACAATTATGTCAAAATAAAAGTTTAGTAAAGATTTCAAATAATAGGGCTATTAACCTTAAAAAACCAAAGCATTAATGAATTCTAATGTCACATGTGCTGTTTTAAGAAAGTTAATGTTAACAGTAATCACTTTATTATCAGAAATTTTAGAAGAACCATTTAAAATAGCCATAATTTGGCTGAAGGTGAAGCTATAATCCAAAATGCAATGAAGATGCTGTATGACTGCTACAGTTCACTGGAGAAAATGACAGCTGCTCTCAGGGTGTACACTAAGAAGTTATTATGCTTCACAAATACGTCATTTTTGATGAGTTGAAAGATCATGCTGGTTTTAATGATGTAAGCCTGCTGGCTTTAATTACACAAAAAGGTAGATGGGAAGAGTCTGAAATACTAGAGTGCTGGGTTATCTGAACAGAAGTACAGTTTCCATTTCCCTTACTCCCTGTATGTACATAACTGTCTGTACTCACATGAGGCTTACTTACATTATCTGCCCCTTATCTATGAAGAGCTCAAACATTTTGAATTACATCTTTCCTTCAAAATACTGGTTTTTAAAAAATGTGTCAAGTGAATGTTATTCAAGCCTATTGACTAAAGAGCAAAGACTTAAAAATAGCTTTAATAAATTAGATAAATCATTTTTATTACCCAATTAATTCATTCTGTAGTAATACGATGATGAATCTTGCAGGTAATATTAATCAAGTAAATTTCTTTTTTGAAAGGAATAATCTTTAATCTAAGAAAGTAGAGAAAAATGTTAACCGACTGGATTTAAGCCCTGAATTTATGGATTAGTCTAGTTTTTCAAATATGTTTATACTGCATCCTTCTAAATGAAAAAGTTTGTAAAAAATCCAGTTCTGCATAAGAGCACTGATTCTGGAGCCAAATGGCTTGAGTTCAAATCCCAGGAATTTCCCTTAATGAGTGTGTGAACTCATAAAAGTAACCTGACTCCCCTGTTATCTGTAAAAATGGGTACAATCATATCTATTTCCTAGTGGTGTGAGGATTCAATGCCTTTAGAACAATACTTGGCTCACAGAAGCGCTCAGGAGTTGTCAATCATTATCATCATCATCATCATCATCATTATTATTATAACTAGATTCAGTAAGGCTTTGACTTGTTTATTGAAGGTGTAACACTTTAAAACTTAAATCAGTATGTCAGCTAAGATCTTTTTAAAAAGGTAGTAGTTTTACATTCCTCTTCTAAATTATTTTCATATTTTTAAGGTTTCAAAAAAAAAACGTGTTTCAATCACTTTTAGTACCAAAATTTTACACTTTCCTACTCATGTCCAATATTATAGACAAATCAAAGCATTAATAAAATTTTCTTAAGAATTATGCGGTTAAGGGATTAACATATCTTTAAAAAGAGCATTCACACTGATTTATTTCAGCAATAACATGTTTTAACTTTCTTACTCTCACACTAACGGGAATTCTTTTTTTTTTTTTTAAACAGGTATTCATCTTAACATAACAATAATTTTCCCTAATAAAAATGAGGTGGATAAACATATAGCTTTTCTTTAAAAGTAAGGGATTTCCTCATATGGTTTATTTTCTACAAAGCATATTACAACACTATTAGATTTCTTAATAACTGATAAAAATAATTCCTAAAGTTCAAATTAAGGATATGAGAAATCAGTCTTCAATCATGTAGGCCGACAGCAAAAAGGTACTACATCTGATATGCATATGTCATACTGTAGTATTAGCTAGTATGCAAAGCAGCGTAGTAACAGAGCAATGCCAAAAGAAAACAGTACAAATTAGACCCTAGTCTGACATCTAGAAGTCTGACTTGACAGCTGCAGGCAGTCTGATCTTTCCAGAACTGGAATGTTCTCAATCAAAGGAGCTATCCAAGAAATCTATTGATAAAAGGCTCAGTACACACCTGACCATCATACCAATTTATTCTTTTTTTTTAAAGATTATGTATTTATTTATTTGACAGACAGAGATCACAAGTAGGCAGAGAGGCAGGCAAAGAGGGAGAGAGGAGGAAGCAGGCTCCCTGCCGAGCAGAGAGCCCGATGTGGGGCTCGATCCCAGGACCCTGAGATCATGACCTGAGCTGAAGGCAAAGGCTTTAAACCACTGAGCCACCCAGGCACCCCACAATTTATTCTTTTAAATGCACTGTCTTAAGAGATGTACATGACTACAAGCAATCCAAAAAATTTTCAGGAAGTACAATATTTAATAAGACTACTACAATATGCCATGAGAGATCAAATAATTACTGTTAATGACTATCTGAAGAACCTGGAAAATATGCTGCCCTCAGTCACCAGTAATGAGATCTTTGAAGTATTTGTTTGTTTAATCATTTCATTTATTTGCACAGTCCTGGGCACAATGAAGTGAGCAAGACACCCAACGATCCAAATCCTCGTAAAACTTTCTTTCCATTGGGGCAAACAAAGAACAGAAAAATAATGCAATTTCAGATATCAATAAAGCCATGAAGAAAATAAAGAAAGCTAATGGGATTGAGGATAAAAAGACTTCTCTGAGTAAACATTTGAGCAGAGATTTGACTTGAACTACATGGAGTTCTGGGCCAGTGTTCCAGGTTCAGTGAACAGCATGTGTTAGTCCAGACCGGAGGAGGGCTTCATCTGGGGGAGGAACGGCAAAGAGCCAGCTTGTAGCTGAAGCAAAGAGATCACGGGAGAACCCAGGGGAATACAAGATCAGAGATAAGCAAGGCAGGGGCCAGATCACAGTGTGCTATGGCTTAAGAGTTTGGACTATTAAGGGCAACTGATAATACAGAAAGGAATTTTCTAATCATAGGGCTGGTCTAGGCTTTAGAAAGGCCAATTCCAGCTACAGTGAGAAGAGAGTGAAGAGTAAGTGGAGGCAGAGTGACTTGCTACGAGGTTACTGCTGTCACGGAAGAATGACGATGAAGCCATATACAAGGTGAAAGCAGTGAAGCTGATAAGACATGGCTGGACTGGAGAGTCGAAAGGATAGCAGATCTGAATTACTGACAAGGTGAATGCAAAGTGTGAAAAAAAGACAGGAATCCTAAATTGTGGCTCCAGCAAACCTTGCGGTCAAGCCTATCTGGGCAGGGTCCAGTTCACTGAGGTCCTCACTGATCTTACTGAAGATCTGGGTTTCATCTGAAAAGCAGCAGGAAGCAGTGGGGTAGGGGAAAAAAAAGAGTAGGATTCCAGATATATTTTGTTGACCTAACAGGCCACGCTCTGCAAGCACATGCCAGACCCTTCCACACTGCCTCTGGCCTGAGTCACAGCTGAGACCTTCTGCAAAGACTGGGAGCTAGTCCCTCAATCACAGATTAGGATTTCCTCAGAAGTGCAATGAATCCAGGTTAAAGCTTATTCTTGGGAGACCTTGGTGTGAATACATCTTTCTTGCCCACTTTCTTACCCCTAAGCCTGCTAGGAAATTGCTGGGACTAATAATCTCGGCATCTGAACTCACTGCTTTATATCCCTGTTGTCTTTGGTTCTGTATCCTTTCCTGAACTCTCAGCTTCACTCTGCTATTACACTTCTCCTGACTCAACTTCCCACTCTGCTCACAGGCTCTCCTTTACAGAAATAACAAACACCCCGACATCCTTAACCTCTTCAATGAACGTGTCCTGTGTCCAACTTTAATTTAAATGTGGCTCTCCCCATATAATACCACATGCAATGCAGCCGTTTAAAAGGGAAGCTCCTCATTCTCCAAATCCTCACATACTTCAATCAGGAATGCAGAGACAGAGCATATCTGTGGACGCTAAGACTGAAAAAGATGAAGAAGCACAATTCCAACAGAATTGATAAAAGGGCTCAAAATTGACAGTGAAGCATGAAAAATGAAAACAATCTACCTAAAAAGTAAACCCTAGAGGATTAGCTCAAAAAACTAAAATAGATCCACAGAAGGGTATTATAAAGTTATTATAAATTCATATTGCAAAAGAATACTTAATGCTTTCTGGGAAAATCCATGTAACTAAATTTTTAAAAAAATTATTCTTAAGCAGTATGCATGCAATATATAAGGCTGATTTCAATAAAGAGAAAGAAGAGTGTGGGGTATGTGTGCTCAGAAAAAATGCTTATAAATAAAATATACCTTAATGTTCTCTCTAGGTAGTAGAATTAAGAATGATTTTTTTCCCTTTTCTGTACTTTTTTCCGTTTTCCTTAATTTTCACAAAGAATGCACTTCTTACAAGTAGGGGGGAAAAGGCCAAAATAAATTTTTAAAGATCCAAAATCATAACACACCCACACTGATCTAAAATAAAATTTACATGGGCTATTTTAGACTTTTCATATGCTTATTTCCTAAAAACAAACAAACAAAAAACCACCTCTAAATCCTTTAGTTCACTGCCCCAAACTTCAGAAAGGCTAACAAAAAACAAGAGCCCTGGAGAGATTTCTTCTAAGCAGTATCATTTACCTTAGCACAATAATTCAAGAGTTTGATGAGTCTCTCCAACTAATTATTCTCTTTGAAATACCTAAGTGCACTATCCAAAGCAAATGGCTCTTGCTGGGGTACCTTACCTATAAAACTAAAGGTATGTGTTGTTTTACACAGCTTTACAAAAATCCATGCATTCTTTATGCAGAAGGGGTTATTAGTCATTTACATATTTCAAAATACTCTGTAAAAAGAGACTTTCACTTTGTTAATTTCCTTTAAGGAATATACATATACACCTGTACACAGTTTTGGCTAATGCACAAAAGCAGTAACATGAAAGATATTACAAAGTCATCTTCAGGAACTAAATTCCCAAAGAAGAAAAATATTAAGAACTGAAAGTTTACTCTCAAGGTAAGTATCAGTACTACAACTACACCTGGCATAAAAATAAAGAACAACACTTCACCCAAAATAATCTCTACTAACTCTAAATTAAGGCATTCCTTTCTAAAGACTTTTTTTTTTCCTAAAGACTTTTTTTAATCAATGCCTTATCATTTTAATTTACCTTTGGAAATATTTCCTCTATAAACTCCATTCGAAAGAACTGCTTAGAAGAGAACCTGCATGGCAGAGAAACATCTTAGAATGTATTTCCCTTAAGCGTTAACTCGCTATATTATGTAACATGAATGGGTAAATATCACTAGCTTAATATTTTCCACAAAATTCACTCTTGCTAGGATGTTTTTCTTTTAAATCCTACCTGAAAAGTTGTACATCATTTCCAAAAAAGTAAATATTCGTCAGAAGAACAATTAATGAATTCAGTATTATGACTAAGAAGAGTTAAGATCTTCCATCTCAGCAAAGCACAGTGCAAGACACTTTTCAAGTCGAGTTTAACAGATACGGGATCTGTCTTCCAGGAACCTAGTCTCCACGAGTTATCATGCCAAAGCTCTTCTGCAAACTAAGAGCAGCTGATATAGTCCCCCCAGAAATCGTTTCAAACTAGGAGATAGCTTCTTGCTGTTAATACTTTATATTTAAACTCTGCCTTTCAAAAAACTGAAAGTGGATCTAAAAACAGTGTCGCATGAAGTGAATCTCACAGATGGATGAGGAGGGCTCTGAGGGTTGAAGAGAAGGAAAGGTCCGAGGGAGGACACACAGCTACAGAGACAGTCCTGGTCAGCATTTCTAAAGCACCTCCGGTGCTAGGAACGAGCGCTGCTGCGTCTCCGTCAGTTAGAGACCACTCCAAGGCTGCTACTGTTGCCCACCGCTTTGTTAAAAGAGGAGAAGGAAGAGCTGCAGAACCTAAGGAGGCCTGGGGCGACATATTTTAATTTCATTATTTGAAAGTGTATAATTATATTTAAATTTCTTCTTATCTACACTGGTTTAAAATAGCTGATTCCTCTAGTGGATGTTATCTTGATTCAGCAACCAAATCACTTAACCAATTCATTGAGAAAAGTCATATCACTTTACTTTAGCAGAGATCATCTTAATTTTAACATAGTGGGACGCTGACTTCCTATGAGAGCAATTAAGCAAAATTCCACGTATTTTCAAAGCTTTCTATATATAAACATTTTCCATTCACCTCAGAATCTTTGATAAAAATGCACAGCATGTACTCGAAACTTAAAAGCGAAGGTAAGATTTATTTTCTTCAAACACGGGCAAATTTAAAAGGAAGGTAAAAGTCATTTACTTTCACACAACCTAAAACAATACTGTTAACACTGCAGTGACAAAAGGGCTCCAAATTACAAAGGTCAGTTAAGTGAAAGAAGGCAAAGGCAGCAGAACTCAGATGCTAAGGATAAAAGCAAAAATAGATTCAATGCAGCATTTTGAGAATGAAGATCAATGAAAATAGGTGCCCAACATTGTATCACTTATAGCAGTATTTTCTATATTGTTATGAGACAGCCCTTCTAGTCTAGCATTTCCTCTTTGCTGGTTCTTGACATTTGCCTTAATCAAAACCAATACTTAAGCCCCAAATTTTCATGATCTGAAATGAAAAAGGCAACACACTGCACTGCCTCATCTACAAAGTACTCAGCTATCTCGGGCAAAGTGAGGAGACAGGGTAAAAACACAAACAGAAGGGCAAAGGAGGGGCAGCATCATATTTTTCTTAACCATTCCCCTGAGTAATAAGGCAGCAGGTTGTCCTTTCGATCAAAACTACTTTTATAAAGTAAGATAAATGCCCTTGCTTGCTCAGTGGTGAAGGTCTTCAAAAGAAATCCACTGAGAAGATGAGGTACAGGAAAATTACGATCTAAACCATAAAAAAGGACTAAAATATGAGTGAACACTGTATGTTATCATTTAGTGCTATAATTCTCAGAAATCCTATGAATAAACAGTCTTATTGCTTCTGCTTATGATGGCATAGAAATTAATGAGACAGTTAATACAGCAAATCACTAACAAAGTAGAGGTAATGGCATATCTATTTGTTGAGCTTCACCAGCAGGAAAATAAAATACAGTGCATACCAGTTTTATCAAATCAAGCCAGTAGTTCCATAGATAAAATAACTAGGTAGCTCTCTGTTTGCTTACCTGTAAGGACAGCTTTTGCTGAAGAATCTGCCAGGTCCAGGGCTGATTTCCCATCAGTGTTCCGAATGTTTGGATCAGCTCCGTGCTGCAGCAGCACTGTGCAGGGAAAGCAGAAACAGTATCTTACCTCAGGGATACAGAGATTATTTACTGGTAAGTGTCGCCTCGGCATGGTGTAGGCATAAACATACATTGCACGATTTTTTCTCTTTCAAGAAAAAAAAGGAAGAAAGCAAGCAATAGAAAGATGGAAAAAAAGCACTGCAGCAAAGGATCCTCTCTAGAGTAAAGCAAAGTTGGCAACTTGTGGTACAGTATTATCACATGACTTAACATCATAAACATGAAACTAGAAAAATCTTGCACTAGATGGTTTGGGTTTGCCTCCTTCGGGCAGCAGAATGGGAAGCTGTGTGCTCACTGCCTCACACCATGAAATCTGCAACCCGTGAACCTTCCTATCTTTTCTACCACTGTGGCTGCTTGTTGCTGCTGCTTTACTGCTGAATTTCCTAACGCTTTCTCTGCTCAGAATAGTTGTAATACTGTGCAAGCCTTCTAGTGGCTCGCTGCTTACATATGAAACTCACCATAACATACTGGCTTGCTTCCAAGAAGTTTAGCAGACATGGTAATGCATGCAATTCTAGTCCCCTGCAGTCGAGCTGCAAAAAAGAACTGCCTTCCACAATAACTCTTCCAATGAAAAATGTTTAGGGACAGAAACTCAATCACTATAATATATGCTAAGAAATGAGTGTTGCACATGCTATATTCCATAGAAAGTGGCTACAGAGAATCCTTAGACATGGAGGCTCCCAAAAGACAGAAGCACTTGTTTAAGTAAAATCCAGATGGAGTAATTTATTAATCCAAAACATTTCTCAACCACATCTGGTATGTGAGTGTACGGGGATGCGAGGGGTGTTGCTGTAACGCTACCCAACCAATGGTTAAGCTAATACATACGTTAAAAACTCGTCCAAGCAAGCAAGATTCAATTCCAAGTTAGAAATTCTAACAGTTCGGATAGCTACAATTTTGTGTACTCCAGAGAAGAACAGTAGCTGTTACTACTTACCACTATCCTAACAACATAAATTTAAAACAAAGCAGAAATATTAAATTCAAATAAGTAGTTCAAGACCTGTTATACAATGTCTAAAAACATCTGAACTACTACTGTTGATGAGTCCTGAATTTTCATTCATTGACACTCCAAGTACCTACATTCCTTTGTAATATTTGGAAGGCAATCCTCCTATATTACAAAGGAATAAGTCCCACTGTTTATAAAGCTCTTCTCCTTCCTTTTATCCATAAGCCATCTAGTCAATAGCTTTATTATAACGTACAAAGGATCAGCCTTATCTAGAATTTAGACACACCTGCCGGAACAGTGTACATCAGCACCTCTTGCATTAAATCTTTGCTACTTTCAGATCTGGGACAGTAAAAACTAGCCGTGGCTGAGAGATTTTGCCAAGCACTTCTATATTATTTCACCCTGGAATGTAAGCAATCATAATTATTTTCCAGATGTTTGCAAACTGACTCGAGAGTAAGTAGAATAAAATAGCAAGTATCACAGTATCAAACTTTAGTTACTTTTCCATCAGCCAGAATAAGCTTCCATGGCAACAGTTTTGTGGGGTTTTTGTTTTTATTTTTTATTTATTTTTTAAAAAGATTTTGTTTATTTATTTGACAGACAGAGATCCCAAGTAGGCAGAGAGGCAGGCGGCGGGGGGGAGGCTCCCTGCTGTGCAGAGAGCCCTGTGTCGGGCTGGATCCCAGGATCCTGGGATCATGACCTGAGCCTAAGGCAGAGGCTTAACCCACTGAGCCACCTAGGCACCCCGGTTTTTTGTTTTTAATTCCAAGAAGAAACCCCAACATGAAGGTCTGACTTGTAAAGGGTCTTTATCATGAAGCAGACCCGTGTATCAAATGTAAAGGTGACAGCTATCACTTTATCTTTACTTAGTTATTGACTGATCACATGCAAAGGGCAGGAAAACAAAGAAGTAACAGCTACCATGAAATGTGGAGATTTTTAATGCATACCTGGAGAACTTCAGAACCTGCTTTAAACAAGTAAAGCAATATCTTAATTTAATAAGACCTGACAATAATACAATGGGAGCTTTTATTGTGCAGCTTACGAGGTAGAGGCAAAAACCTGAGAGCCTTCTTGTTCCTCCAAAAGTCATCTAGAACCTCAGTCTTTTTTGTTGTAGCTGGTATTTTACCCATTATCTCTCTGCTACTTTACAATAGAAATCTGCCATTACAGTTCAGCTGCAGTTTTGCTTTATTTGGGGTGACTTTTAAAGGTTAATCTTTTTACTGGAAATATCTGTTTTCTAAAGATTTTGAGTCCCATAATTTCTTCCATCAGACCCGAATGCACAGAACATCCATGCTGAGTAATACAGCAGCAAAGAAAAAGAAGTTGAATTTTCTGAACCTGATGCTGACTACAAAATCCACATTAGAAAATACTCAACCATTTTTAATTAATTGGATAGCAGTTAATTAAAACAATAAAACTCAGTAGAATCAAGAGTTTGGGGGGCAATAAAGCCATCGACAACCAGAAGAAAGCTAACCTCTGACTTGTATAAAAGGGCAGTGCTTGGGGACGCCTGGGTGGCTCAGTTGGTTGGACGACTGCCTTCGGCTCAGGTCATGATCCCGGAGACCCGGGATCAAGTCCCGCATCAGGCTCCCAGCTCCATCGGGAGTCTGCTTCTCCCTCTGACCTTCTCCTCGCTCATGCTCTCTCACTGCCTCTCTCTCAAATAAATAAATAAAATCTTAAAAAAAAAAAAAAAAAAAAAAAGGGCAGTGCTGGGAAGATTACATGAGAAGAGAGCGGCATGCAAAGGCGCTGAGCCTGATATTACACAGCAGCTAATGATAATATTTAAAGTGCATTTGTAAATGTAGACCTTGTTTATACTCTCAACTCTGCTACTAACTACTAATTCAATGCTCTGTCCTAGAGCCAACTCTTTAGATCTTCACAGATAGTACATATATATAAGACTTTGTAGAACATATGGTCTCTGAACTACTCATCCCAGCCTCAACCTCATCCTTACAGAGGAAAAGTAGCCACAGACAATATTTAAAAGAATGTATGTGGCTGTATTCCAATTAAATTTTATTTATGGACAGTGTAGTATAAATTCTGTATAATTTTCATGTGTCACAAAATACTAGTATTCTGAGTTTTAAAAAAATCATTTACAAATGTAAAAACACTTAGCTTATAGGTCATACAAAAAGCAAGGGGCGAGCTGTATTTGGCTCATAGGTCAAAGTTTGCCAACTCCAACCTTGGGCAGTGACATACAAAGTATGGTCTCTTTGCAATCCATAGACATTGAAATAAGCACAGAAATTAAGAGGCAGCATTTAGAATTGTGTATGTTCTTTTAAAATTACTTTTTCTCACATTTCATTTTAATTATACTTTACAAAATTACTGGCCTGCCATGTACTGGAGAGGAAGAAAACTGGTCCTCTACCACATATAGTTTGAGAAGCAATGAGCCAGGGCACATATAAAATTCTCTGCGCCAGAGTTCCAGGTCTATAAAGTGAAGGAGCTGGACTAGGTAGATGATTTCTAGATATCTAAGGTAGTTTATAGGCAAAGACGTAAAACATTATGCTCTGAAATCTTTAAAAAAAAAAAAAAAAAGTTACTTCAAGTAGAATCTTTTCCTCCCCTACCCTCTAAATAAAAATTTAAAAAATCATTTTTGATTTACCCTAATACTTTGACAAAACTTGAAGTTGAGCCCATCATCAATGGACGCTGTGGGGTATATACTAAAACGTCCCAAGCTTCTCCCAAGCAATTCCTCCAATCAAATTGCTGTTTTACACTATTCTCTATGGGGATCTGTTTCCCTATTTTTTTCATTACTTTTTTAATTTCTTTTCAGCGTAACAGAATTCATAGTTTTTGCACTACACCCAATGCTCCATGCAATGCGTGCCCTCCATAATACCCACCACCTGGCTCCCCCAACCTCCCACCCCCCGCCCCTTCAAAACCCTCAAGTTCTTTTTCAGAGTCCATAGTCTCTCATGGTTCATCTCCCCCTCCAATTTCCCTCCACTCCCTCCTCCTCTCCATCTCCCCATGCGCTCCGTGTTATTTGTTATGCTCCGCAAGTAAGAGAAACCATATGATAATTGACTCTCTCTGCTTGACTTATTTCAGTCAGCATAATCTCTTCCAGTCCCGTCCATATTGCTACAAAAGTCGGGTATTCATCCTTTCTGATGTTGGCATAATACTCCATAGTGTATATGGACCACATCTTCCTTATCCATTCATCCGTTGAAGGGCATCTTGGTTCTTTCCACAGTTTGGCGACCGTGGCCATTGCTGCTATAAACATTGGGGTACAGATGGCCCTTCTTTTCACTACATCTGTATCTTTGGGGTAAATACCCAGTAGCGCAATTGCAGGGTCATAGGGAAGCTCTATT
>PISX010017850.1:0-42238 GCA_004024625.1 Mellivora capensis | reverse complement strand
AGGATATTGGTCTGTAATTCTCTTTTTTGATGGGATCCTTGTCTGGTTTTGGGATCAAGGTGATGCTGGCCTCATAAAATGAGTTTGGAAGTTTTCCTTCTATTTCTATTTTTTGGAACAGTTTCAGGAGAATAGGAATTAATTCTTCTTTAAATGTTTGGTAGAATTCCCCTGGGAAGCCATCTGGCCCTGGGCTTTTCTTTGTCTGGAGATTTTTGATGACTGTTTCAGTCTCCTTACTGGTTATGGGTCTGTTCAGGTTTTCTATTTCTTCCTGGTTCAGTTGTGGTAGTTTATATGTCTCCAGGAATGCATCCATTTCTTCCAGATTGTCCAATTTGTTGGCATAGAGTTGCACATAGTATGTTCTTATAATTGTTTATATTTCTTTGGTGTTGGTTGTGATTTCTCCTCTTTCATTCATGATTTTGTTTATTTGGGTCCTTTCTCTTTTCTTTTTGATAAGTCTGGCCAGGGGTTTATCCATCTTATTAATTCTTTCAAAGAACCAGCTCCTAGTTTTGTTGGATTTGTTCTATTGTTTTTTTGGTTTCTATTTCGTTGATTTCTGCTCTGATCTTTATGATTTCTCTTCTCCTGCTGGGTTTAGGCTTTCTTTCTTGTTTTTTCTCCAGCTTCTTTAGGTGTAGGGTTAAGTTGTGTATTTGAGACCTTTCTTGTTTCTTGAGAAAGGCTTGTAACGCTATATATTTTCCTCTCAGGACTACCTTTGCTGTGTCCCACAGATTTTGAACCATTGTGTTTTCATTATCATTTGTTTCCATGATTTTTTTCAATTCTTCTTTAATTTCCTGGTTGACCCATTCATTCTTTAGAAGGGTGCTGTTTAGTCTCCATGTATTTGGATTCTTTCCAAATTTCCTCTTGTGATTGAGTTCTAGCTTCAGAGCATTGTGGTCTGAAAATATTCAGGGAATGATCCCAATCTTTTGATACTGGTTGAGAGTTGATTTATGACCCAGGATGTGATCTATTCTGGAGAATGTTCCATGTGCACTAGAGAAGAATGTGTATTCTGTTGCTTTGGGATGAAATGTTCTGAATATATCTGTGATGTCCATTTGGTCCAGTGTGTCATTTAAGGCCTTTACTTCCTTGTTGATCTTTTGCTTGGATGATCTGTCCATTTCAGTAAGGGGAGTGTTAAAGTCCCCTACTATTATGGTATTATTGTTGATGTGTTTCTTTGATTTTGTTATTAATTGTTTTATATAGTTGGCTGCTCCCACATTAGGGGCATAGATATTTAAAATTGTTAGATATTCTTGTTGGACAGACCCTTTGAGTATGATATAGTGTCCTTCCTCATCTCTTATTATAGTCTTTGGCTTAAAATCTAATTGATCTAATATAAGGATTGCCACCCCAGCTTTCTTCTGATGTCCATTAGCATGGTAAATTGTGGGAAACATTTTTTTAAGGGGCTTTGAAAACTGTCTCTACAAATGAAATGTGCTTATGTTGTGACATAGACATTTTCTTTGAGGAGTTTATACTGAGGAGATAATCACATATATTATCAAAAGTATATTTTCAAAGATGTTTCTTGACTCATGATTTATAGAATAAAGAATGGAAATTATGTAAGTGCTGTAAACAGTATGATGATTTTAGGTATAAGTAGTAGAACACTAACATGTCTCAGGGATTATCACCATGTGATTTACACAAAAGTCACAGTTCATCATGAAAGTAAACCCAGGAGGCACCCCATAGGGGATACCTTTGTACAAAGAGGGAAAGGGAGAAGGTTTGTTCTCTGATGACTTGTTGTCTTGTCTATCATTGTTCCTTGTCTATCAGGAGGTGGTTGTGACTGTGCACTACAAGCAGGTGAGCTGTTATAATGTTCCACAATGTTCTGAGATGGGAGGTTGCCGGGCTCAAAGCCTAGGAGGACATTAAGGAGCAACGTGACTCAGCTGCTCAAATAATACTAAAGTCCATCATCCAGTGGACATATTGAGTCCTCCAGGGACTCAGGATCAGCTGGCCTCTGAAGCTATAGCACAGAGCAAGTGTGACGCCCTGGTGACAGGGCACTGGCAGGGTCATGTGGGAGACGGGCATGAAGCAGAAATGACAGAGGGAAATGTAAGTCACTCCTGAGATGAATGCTGTGTGGAGAAGGGTCATGATATCATGGAAGGAGAAACCAGGAGACCTACCAGGTCCCCTACCAGTGCGATCAGTCACAACTACAGGATGCATCAGGCATATGGATATGAAACAAAAACACAACTCCACACAGTGCTGTACAACCATAGAACAGAAAATAACTCTGGGAAAATTAACAATATGCCATAAAAATGAATAATTGAGTGGATACACTGGATGATTACAGTTGTCCTTCCCTGAAGTTGTGCAATCAGGATGGTGATGGTGACAAAGAGAACCATTTGTTTTTCTTTCTTTCTTTCTTTCTTTCTCTCCCTTCCTTCCTTCCTTTCTTTTTTTAAAATTTATTCATTTATTTGAGAGAAAGAGAACACAATCAGGGGGAGTGGCAGAGGGAAAGGGAGAAGCAGACTCTCGGCTGAGCAGGGAGCCCTACACAGGACTCAGTCCCAAGACTTTGAGGTCATGACCTGAGCCAAAGGCAGCCGCCTAACCAGCTGAGCCATCCAGGTGCCCCAGAAAGAGGGTGGAATGGAAGAAACATCACAGGCCTGGGGACTGGAAGACATGAGGCAAGGCCCTCAAATCCCAAGGACAACTCTGTCCAGCACAGAGTCTCTGTCATGTCACTGGGTGACTCAGGGCGAGGGCAGCCTAAAGTCTCCTCAGATGTGAGAGTTTCTGTTCTACTTTCCATGTCCCCTTCCACAGGACACCAGTAGACAGGGTGGGACAAATGATGGAGAAAACCAAACAAGGGGAGGACAGGGGACTCGGCCACAGGGAGCCAGCAGGAGAGAGGCCAAGGGCGCCCAGGAGGAGCTGCAGGGGGTCTGAGTGTCAGTTCTGCCCCAGGGTGCAGGCATTCCATCCTCCTGGGGCAGGATTGAAGGCTATGGACCAGGTGGCTGCACAGACACAAAGATTGGAGAAGAGTAGATGGGCTCAACTATATTCCTGAAGATTTACCCAGGGAGAGTGGGGGAAGAATTTAAAAGGAGCAGAAAAGAAACTATGAAAATGAGGGCATAAGATATTTATACTCTGGTGAAAATAAAATGTTGATTCAGGGAAGCAATCATAATCATACTCTACTAAATGCTCAGTTGTGACTAAAATTTTGTGGCCATAATCATGCAAGCACTGCACACTGAGCTCATCAAAATTATCAAATAATCATATGGGGCAGATGGGAGTGTGTGAAAGAGGAGCCAATTCATGAAAGATGACACATAAAGCTGAAGACCTGAGAAGGAGTCTGAGAAGCAAGCTACTTAGAGGCACAGAAGCAATAACCAGAGAATCAGCCAGATGAATTAACGCAGGTGGTCTCCGAGATTCAGAAAATAGGGACATGGAAGTTTGTGGACATCTGTCTTGATACCAAATACTTTGGAAGGATTTGACTTCTAAATCTTTGTGTCTCTGTCCATTTGCTGCAAAGACAACATCGGGGGTGAGATGATGGGTTAGAAAGAGCTCTGCACGGAGGCCACAGAGATGGGGCAGTAGTTGGAGGAGTCATGAGATCAATTTATTTAGTTTTATTTCATGTTGTTGAATGGGAGTCATTTCAGTATGTTTGTAGGAGGAATGGTTGAGCCATGAGGGAAGGGGAAGTGCATGATGCAGTTGAGGAGCCATGTGTGCCCATGTGGAGGGACAGCCTGGGACAGGAGGTCCCATCCCCCATCACTGCTTAGAAGGTGAGGACACAGGTGCAGAGGTTGGGAGATGATGGGGTGAGTGTGCTCCCTGAGAAGGACCTGAGTCCTTCTTTTCTGGGTGAGGAACAAATGAGCTCATCACCTTAGAGAGGGGAGCAGGGATGGAGTGGAGGAGGCTGAGCAGGGAGTAGGAAGTGAGAGGCAGCCCTCTTAGGAGCATGACAGGGAGCTGACTGGGGAAATGGCATCTGGAGAGAGCAGGGCTGGGGCCTCTGAGCTCTGTGCTCATCACCTTAGAGAGAGAGAGAGAGAGAGAGAGAGACTTCCAGCATCAGGAGGATAGATAAGAGACTAGAAGCAAATGCAACAAAACAGCTCAGGGGTGAGAATTGCATCTTTTTACTTTGTCTTTTTATCACTTTCCTCATTTTATAATTTTTCTGCAGTGAACAGACATGACATCATATATATTGCACATTATATACAAACATCACAATCAGAATGTAAATGCTTTTTTATTCTTGAAAAGGACAGGAGATGCTGGGAAAGTCAGCAGCTCAGGGCACAGAGCTGGAAGGGTTGGGCCTCCCTGTCTGAGCTCTGGGTAGGGGATGCAGAGCCTTTGCTCCATGTCTCAGGACCCTACTCTCTGGGGGGCCAAGCAGGGTCTTTCTCTTCTTTTAAGCTGTGCTCATTGTTTCCTTTATTACTATCTTGTCAATTTTAATGGTTTTAAGACATGGATTTTCTATGTTACGTGGCATTTAAAGGAATTTTGTTGTGAGAATTCCTCCATCCAATCTATACCACCTGCTTCAGAAATTGAAATATAAAGGCAAAATAGTTCAGTGAAAGATGATTTATTGTAAAGTAGACGGTCATAACCTGAGTTGTCATTCATGGTCTGAGGATGATCTATCAGGTGTAGGGATATTAAAGCAATTTATTTTTGAAAAGTTTATTCATGTAACATATAAAATACTATTAATAGATACTCAAAAATGTACAAAAATAAAGAAGTCACATGGCAACCCTTTATCCCCTAGTCACCCAAGTTCTCTACCCAAAATCCATCATAGTCAGCCATTTGTCATGTCTTGGAAAATACACCTGTGCCCTAATGTCTACTGTTATATCAGGAAACAAGCTGTGGCCACAGACTGGTAGAAAATATTTGCAAATAATGTAAGTGTTAAAAGACTTCTTTTAGAATATTCACAAAATCCTTAAAAAGGAATAATAAGAAAACATCTCATTAAAAAAATGAGCAAAACTCTGAGCAGACACCTCACCAAGAAGATGTACTCATGGGTAATGAGCGCATGAAAACAGGTGTCATCAGGGAAATGCCGGTGACAACAGTGACCTGCCGTCACACACTGTTAGACGGTGGGAATCCAGACACTGATAGTGTCACCTGCTGACCGGGACAGGGAGCCACAGAAAGCCTCCGTCGCTAACGGCGGGAAGACAGAACAGCCCAGCCTCTGTGGGAGACGGTCAGCAGGTTCTTATAAAGTCAGACGCAGACTAAGCACAGGAGCTGCTGATCCCCCTGTAAGGTACTTACCCAAGTCATCTGAGAACTCCTGTTTGCACAGCAGCCTGCATGCAAATTGTCCCAGCAGAACAGCCCTCACCTGTGGGCTGCACATCCTGACTTCCTACCAAAGACTACTTTATGGAAAGGGACAAAGCCAAAGAAGGAACTTCACAGGGAGCATCTGGATTAGAGGACCTTAGCCAGTGGGTGAAGGTGAATTTCACCCATGATGAGCGAGCGATCACTGTATGTTCTTACTATGTTGTGTGGAGAACGGCCCGACCAGGTGTGGTTTTCCCAAACCCCACAGCCTCAGTCAGCCTGATTCCCAATGAGAGACAGTCTACAAAGTACCCAAACCATCTCCTCCAACATGTCAGGGTCATGAAAAACAAGGACAGTCTGAGACACAGTCACAGCCAGAGGATCCTGAAGGAGACATGATGGGACTCAATGAGACAACTTGGATGGGATCTCGGGAGAGAAAACAAAACCATGAAAGCAAATCCTGTGTGGAGATCAGCAGTAATGTGTGAATATTGTGTCATTAGCTGTGACAAATGCATGACGGTGAGATTTTCCAGACGGTGAGGGTTAATGACAGGACAAGTAAGTGTGAGATGCACAGGGGCTCTGCACTAACTTTGTCACTTCTCTGTAAATCCCCAACTATTCTAAGATGAAAGAGTGTCTTGTAAAATATCCCTCAGAGAGGGAATAGATGCAGGAGGAAAACAAGGATCTACTTTTCATTTTTCCTGAGCTTGTCATCTAGGAACTGAAGAGAAGTCGTGGGGAGGACAGATGGAAACTCAGACACGGGGCAGGGTTTCAGGGCACTCCTCTCCTCGGATCCCAGCCCTGCCCCCACACCTGACCCCAGGACTGCTCAGAAAGCCCCTTCCTCTCTCCATTATGCCCAACCTGCAGGTCCTCCATTTGGGCCTGACTCCGCTCAGCCCTGTGCTCCCTGGTGGTTCAGGACCTGAGTGCGGCAGCGCCCCCTTGAGGCCACAGGGTTGAGGGAAGGAAATTGAGCACCCTTTGGGCATCTCACACAGGAGAAGCCCCCATCCAGTGTCAGGTCCCCCGTCTGAATTGTCTCCCCAAATACACACTGACACAGGTGCTTTCTCCCCATTGAATGACCATGGACTCTGGCCTCAGGGAGGAACCGATCTTCGGGCCATAATAGCAGCTTCCCAAGTCCACAGAGGAGCCCACACACATACCGGGTGTGCTCAGTCTCCTCCTGGGACCTTGACCCTGGAGTCCCTGTCACTTCTTCCTACTGCTGCTTCAGGGCTAATAGGTCCTCCTCCAGGGAACCAAGTCTGGAGTCCCAGTCGCTAAGAGCAGAAGGAGGGGAGGAGACAGGGGATGAGCTCCCTGTGTGATGGCCTGGATCCTGGGGCTGTTCCTGGAGGAGTGAGCACAGGGAGGAAGTAGTGACATTAGCGGGTGGAGGCCAACAAGAGTGCAGGAGGGGGAACCAGAGATGAGAAGGTCAGGGGAAGGGGTCATCTTTGTACGGGGAGGAAGGATTCTGTCTGGAAGAGCACAGGGGCTTCTGGATGGGGGCTCTGGGGGCATCAAGGAACTGAGAGGAGAGGGAGCCAGACCCGTGCACCATGAAGGGCCAGCCTGGTTTTTGATTCTGGAGTTTCCAGATTCCCACTCCCCATATTACAGTTTCAAAGCCACCTTCTGTCCACCCCTGTTTCCCAGTCTCTGCCACCTGGAAACATTCTCTACTTGTGAAGACAGTGGAACCCCTGCTCCAGGAAGAGCAGCCTCAGGGCCCTGGACAGGGAGGGACCCAGCAGCTAGAATCAAGGCGATGTAATCCTGGAGCTGGAGGCAGCAGGTGGGATGGAGACTCAACATGGCCGTTATACAAGGAGATCACCCAGGACTCGGGGCCCAGGCTTCTGTCTCATATTTCCCCCAGGAGCCAGATGTGTCTCCTGTCCTCTACCCAGGGGTGCAGGACTCAGGCATCTGAACACCATGCCCAAGATGGCCAAGGGGGGAAGCTCTGGTGCAGGGTCAGACCCCAACTTTTGCAGCCTAGAGGGTGGCCCCCTCTCCCCTGCCTGGAGCACCCAGGACTCTGGCGTGCTGCCTCTTCTACCCCTTGCTGCCCCTTAGACACAGGGACCTGCTGTCTGCCTCCCTCAGGCCTGGCTTCTTGCCCCTGAAAACTGGGAAATGACAATTTCTGCTCTTGTTGCTTTTACAGATCCTACATTCTCATTTCCATACATGGTCATTCAGGTGAAGAGAATTCTGATGTCCCTCGTGATTACTTCTCTAAGCCATGATGACCCATGTGTTTGACATGTGTTACTAATTTCCAAATATTTGAGGATTTTTCAGAGATCTTCATATTATGGACTTTTAATTGTGGTCACAGAGTATAGTCTATAATCTCACTGCCTTTACATTTATGAAACTGATTTTAGGGCCAGTCTGTGGTCCATTTTGGCTCATGGTATTGTTAAAGTCCTCTAATCCTTATTTGTTCTATTAATGTGAAAGGAGAATTGATCTCTAAGTATAATAGTTAATTTGTTATTTAATAGTTTATTGTTAATTTGTCTATTTCTTTACAGTTCTGCCCCTTTATGTGTCACCTATGCTAGAACTCTGTAATTAGGTTCTTCTCATTCAGTAATTTTGTCTTGTTGTGATCAAGATCACATCTGTTACCCTCACAGAAAGTCCTTCTTTGTCTCTAGTGATGCTGCTGGTGTGAAAGCCTATTTTGCTTCATAAAAATGCAACATTCCAGATTTCTTATGCTTCTTATTCCCATGGGGTACTATTTAACCCTACACCTTTGATCTATTTTTTGGTTTTACATTTCAAGCTTTTCTACTCTACATAGCATATGGTCTATCTTGATATATATGCAGTCTGGTAATCTCCACCTTTTGATTGGAAATTTAGTTGGTTTATAGTTTGTATGATTCCTGACATGGTGGGATTTGGCTCTATCATTTTATCATTTTGCTATTTGTTTCTGAATTGTCCCTTTTTTTCCCATTCTCTTGCCTCCTTTCATATGTTCTTGGTTAGAAGCAAATATTATTTGTTTTTGATTTGATTCTTCTAGTGGCTTTTTAGCTGTATTTATTTCCATTAATTTTTATTGATGTTGTAGGAATTGAACCTGCATCTCTGGGGGCACCTGGGTGGCTCAACCGGTTAAGTGTCCAAATCTTTTATTATTATTTTTAAAGACTTTATATTTATTTATTTGGCAGAGAAAGACACAGCATGAGATGGAACACAAGCAGGGGGAGTGGGAGAGGGAGAAACAGGCTTCCCACTGAGCAGGGAGCCCAAAGTGGGGCTTGATCCCAGGACCCTGGGATCATGACTTGAGGTGAAGGCAGATGCTTAACAATGGAGCCACCAAGGTGCCCCAAGTGTCCAATCTTGATCTTTGGCTCAAGTCATATCTCTGAGTCCTGGGATGGAGACCTTCTTTGGGCTCCATGCTGATCGAGGAGCCTGCCCAAGATTCTCTGTCTCCCTCTGCATTTCCCCCCAACTCATGTTCACATGCTCCCTCTCTCTCTCTAAAAGAGAAGAAGGAGGGGGAGAAGGAGAGGGAAGGGGAGGAGGAGGAGGAGGAGAAAAGAAAAAGAAACCTGCATCTTCAACTTTTCACAGTCTACTTAAGGTAACATTGAACTCCATCCAGTGAAGAGAGGAGACGTGTAACAACAGAGTTCCATTTAGCCCCCCACACATGTGCTGCTATCGGCACATGTGTCAACAACACACATAAGCCAGAGAATATCATGAACTATTTAGTGTTTCCAACAGCCATATGTTTTTTTAAAGAAATCAGGAAGAAAATGTACATAAACAGCATGATACAATTTCTGTTGTTAATTACTTCATTTGGTTCATGATACCATCCAGTGTCACTTACATTTGGCTGCAGGACTTCCTCTAAAATTAATTCTGGACAGGGGTGCCTGGGTGGCGCAGTAAGTTAAGCGTCTACCTTCGGCTCAGGTCATGATCCCAGGCTCCTGTGTTCAAACCCTGAATCAGACTCCCTGCTCCACAGGAAGCCTGCTTCTCTCTCTCCCACTCCCCCTGCTTGTGTTCCCTCTCTCGCTGTTTCCCTGTCAAACAAATAAACTCTTAAAAAAAAATAGTTCAGGGCAGGAGAGGTGTCAGTGAATTCTCCTAGTTTATATTTATCTATATTATATTTATTTTAAAATTTATCTTCTCATTTATATTTACCTGGTTTATATTTATCTTTACTTGACATTTTCCTCCCTAATTTTGTCTTGTTTTTATGGTGTTCATATGAAAAAAATTTCCCAACCCTAGTTGTAGAGTTAGATGAATGTCAACCATTGATTAGACTCATGGAACTAGTCCCATGAGGAGTATACAGAGCGACTTTCTGGTCCTAGAGTTTTCCTGCTGACCCTTTGCATCGGGTCCTCTCCCTCTGGCCCCAGCACTTGTGATATGCTCATTCTGTTAGATTGATCAGGAAGGGGATCTCTTCATCTCCAGCGATGCATCCTATTCTCAAATCTCTTTTCCTCCTGATGTTAATAGAGCCGCTCAGCTTCCTCACGTGACAGTTTGCCTGGTACCGCTGTTCTGTCAGGTCACGCTCCACCTGTGTCTCATACTAAAAGCGCACGTGGTGTACAGAGCACCTGGTCCGGAGTAGTTCTTGGCCTCTCTGCGCAGGCGCTGACGCATCCTTCCAGGACGAGGAGCTGTGTTTGCAGTGACGTCAAGTCTTCAGCCGCTTCTCCCCAGGAGAACTGTAGGGCTCTCGAGGCCTCTTTTCCTTTCCTACTGTCTCTGCCCCTTTCCTGGAAAATGTCCAGCAGTCCTGCTGATCTGTTTCTCCTAAACTCTGACCTCAGAGTCCTTCCGACTGCACCCCTGCCCCCGCTCCAGAGCACCTTCCTCGTGCACAGTGTGTGCTGCCAGCACCCCGGGTCCGGGCTCCAGCGTCTGTGAGAATTTCTGTTGTGGTGTAACCAAGTGTAACACGATTCAGCAGCTCCAAGTGACATCATCATGGCAATAAATTCCCGAGGGTCTGACGCGTGAGGACAGGGGAGCTGGGCAGCTCCGGCCGAGGCTGCTCATTAGGTTGCAGTCAGGATGGGACTAGAATCCCGGTGACGCGGAGATGTGACACGGGCTGGAGGGTTTGCGCTCCAGCTCCCACGTGTGACTGTGGCAGGAGTGTCAGTCCCTGGCTGGCTTTTGGGTCAGGGGGAAGCCTCAGCTCCTCCCTGCGTGGGGCTCTCCACAATGAGGGTCTTTCTCACATGGCTCCTGGCTTCTCCCAAACCCACCATCTGAGGGAGGGAGAGACAAGAGGAGAGCAGAGAACCACCGTCCCTTTGCGACCTACTCTCTGATGTCACACAGCCTCAGGTCCCCCTTATTCTGTCCATGAGAAGGGAGTCACTGAGCCCAGTCCACACATAAGAGGAGGAGAATTGGTCCTACCGCTTCATGGGAGGAGAGTCAGTGAATCCCTGAACATTTTCAAACCACCACGCCCTGTGCGGAAGGTGTCGTGAAGTCTTGCTGAAGATTGTCTTCTTGATTCTCCTCGCGGTGACGCGGATGAGCCTTGGTGTGGTGCGCTCTTGCTGCTCTTCTGGGGTGAGTGACTCGGATCGGTATGCTCAGGGGTTTTGCACCAAATTAGAGGAATTTTGAAACAAGATTTCTTCAAATTTTATCTGCTCTTTTTTTCTCCTTCTCATTTTTCGACTCTATTTGCCTTTTTTATTCTCCTGTGGATTTCTGAGGTTTTAGTTATTTCCAATCTATTTTTTCTGTGATTTTTTGGATTGGGCAGTTTCTATGGATTTATATTCAACCTCATTGATTCTTTATTCTGCCTTCCTAGCCTTTCAGTGGAGTTTGCGCACTGAACTTTATTTTTTTTTAAAGATTTTATTTATTTGTCAGAGAGAGAGCGAGAAAGCGAGCACAGGCAGACAGAGTGGCAGGCAGAGGCAGAGGGAGAAGCAGGCTCCCCGCCGAGCAAGGAGCCCGATGTGAGACTCGATCCAAGGACGCTGGGATCATGACCTGAGCCGAAGGCAGCCGCTTAACCAACTGAGCCACCCAGGCATCCCTGCGCACTGAACTTTAATTATACTTATTTTCTTTTCAGTTCTAGAATTTCTATTTGGTTTTCTTTGTAATTCCACTTCTTCATTATGATTTCCTTTCTGTTCACCATTTAATAACAAGATTTTCTCACATTCCTTCAGCCCATATTTATTCAGTCCTTTGAGCATATTTCCTGAAGCTGCATGGGAGCCTTCGGTGCTAATTCCAACATTAGAGTTTCTGTTGACTTTCTCATTAGAGTCACACATTTGTGTTTTTTTTTTTTTGTATGTTTGACAATATGTTCTTTAAAAGTGGACTTGAGTTTTGTATTTTAGCAAATCTGGAATCTATTTTATTTTTTTGAATTTTGCTTGTGTCCTACAAGTGTGTCACCTGTGTGGACCCCACTATGACCTGACCCCCTGCTGAGCTGACAGCTGTCGTTTGTGCCTGTCTCCGCTGCTTGAGCGAGCTGCCCTCCATCCGGATGACTTGTGTGGTTTGTACTCAGACTTTGGCTCCTCTTCTCTGTGCTTGCCTTGTTCCCGGGATTCCCCTAAACTTCCAAATACCCTGTCTGCCACAGTTCTGACCTTTGATATGTTCACCCAGTATGATTTTATTTCTTTGAGTAAGCTCTACACGACCATGAGGCTCGAACTGATGACCCCAGAACAAGAGTAGCATGTTCTATCAATGGAGCGAGGTGCCTCTCGGCCAGGACAAGTGTGTCTTTAAAGCTAGACCTCCCTCTGGTTCTTTTGTTTTTTTCAGCAGTGTCTCCTGATTGTCCCCCAGCCCTGCAGAGTGTAGTGATCATGTGGGGATTTTTGACTCAGCTTCTGTTCAGATCTCACATCTCAACCCTCTGCTGCTGCCTCACTTTCCAATTTAAGCCTTTAAATATCTAGCTCCTTGGCACTGTGACTTCTATCATCTGCCCCCTTCAGCCATGGGGCTGCAATTATTCTGGGGGAGGGGAGAACACGCACAGGGAGGAAGCCTACAAACTTGCAGTCCATGCCCATCCTAGTGGTAGTTATTCAAGATTAAAATCTTCTCATGTTTCTCATTTACTTTTCAGTGACTTCAAATATTTTTTTTATTTGTTTACTTAGTTTTTAAGTAGGTATCATGCCCAGCGAGGACCCCAATGTGGGCTTTGAACTCACGACTCTAGACAAAGAAATGGACTGAGGTCAAGAGTCCGATATTTAGCTGACTGAGCCGCCCAGGCATCCCTCAAATATTTATTTTTTAATGTTTTTTTTCTAGTTTTCATAATTGTTTTCTGGGGAAGAACTGAGTCAAGCCCTTCCTCCTGCCATTACCAGAAGTCTCACCTGAGAGAGGATTTGGGGTAAAGAAGTCACAGCCCTTGATGTGATCTTGTGAGACCAGTGAGGGTTCAGGCACTTGGGATTCTGTATTCAGGTTTCTCCAACTGAAATACAGGGAGGCCTGGGATCTGGGCTCACAGCTGATCTGACAGAACCCACAATGACAAAGAAGGATGTGCCTGCCCCACCTCCCATCTGACTGCTTCTTTACTGTGGAAACAACACGTACTGCACGTGAGAATTTTCTTTCATTATCTACACCAAGTCCTCAGAGAAGTTAAATGTCATTATTACACATTTTATTTTTCAGTTCTCATACACAAGATTAGAATTTGCTGTGTATATTCACTTAATGTAAAATGTGAAAAGAAACCAGCTCAAATTGTAATAGAATAATTTTTAAAAGTATTTAAATTGTGGGTATAGTTGACACATAATGTTCCATTAGTCTTAGGTGTACAAGTAATGATGTGACAAGTTCGCACGTCACGCTCTATTCCTCACAGGAGTAGCTCCCACCTGCCCAATGCAGACCTATGACAGTGTCATCCACTGTCTTCCTCGTGCCGTGCCTTTTATTCCCATCACATATTCATTCTGGAAATGGAAGCCTGTGTCCCCACTGCCACTGCCCCATGTCCCCGGCCCCCACCCCTTCCCTTCCGGCAATGGTCTCAGATGAACATTTACTGGATGAGTAATAGCTGTGAACAAGAGAATCCTGTGAATAGAAAGTGCACTGAAGTAAATATTCAAAGCAATTTATTTGAGTTAACACTTTACTATATCATCCTGAAATCACTGACTACAGAGACTTCTGTAGGACCAAGTGAGAACATCCAGAAATCTCTCTAGAACTTTGTCTGAGGCCGGGAACTTCTGTCCCACCATGTAACGGTTTCCCAGCTTTTCAGAGCCCCAGTGACGACACCTGATGCAGTGAACTACTCACATCAACAAAACCCTCATTCTTACACACCTTAAATTGAGCCTCCAAGCAAGTGATTAGAACACATTCTTGTGACGTACTTGAAACGACACGGATAAGGATTTATTGCCAGACTGATAACTTTTCCCCACACGAGTCTCATTCTTGTAGACACGGGGCGGCCACCAGCAGAAGCAGTGACAGAGCCCGTGGGGACATGTACGGCTACTGGTCTCGTCACAGCCTTGGTCACCACATATGATGCTCGGCTTCAGGGCTCAGAGGACAGCGTGAGCTTCTGATGACTCTGTTTCCATGTTTGTCGCTGTTATCACCCGGCAGTACTACTATAGAAAGTTCTACTGTTCCCAGGATATTCCTGTGTGCAGCTCATTTATAATGTTCTTCAAACGGTTCATTTTTTAAAAAAAAAATTTTATTTATTTGACAGAGAGAGAACCCAAGCAGGAAGAGCAGCAGGCAGAGGCAGAGGGTGAAGCAGGCTCCCTGCTGAGCACAGAGCCTGATGCGATGTGATGTGGGGCTCCATCCCAGGGCCCTGGGATTATGACCTGAGCCAAAAGCAGATGCTTAAGGAACTGGGCCACCAAGGTGTCCCTCAACTGTTCTTTTTGATGATGGTTAATGATTTCCGTTGCATCCCGAGCGCGGACAGCATGTGCTCACACGTGCAGCTCTCACACAGCTTTGGGGCGTGATCTGCCTGTCATCCTTACACGGCTGGCAAGAGCAAGACACCAGTGAGTTCTGACAAAAGTGGCACAGGTTTTTGTTTTAATTGTAAAAATACCAAATAGTGTCTCCTTTGCAGGATATCATACACAATCACTGCATTCTATGGGAACACCGTGAGTGTGGGATTGGAATATGACTGTCACAGGAGGCGGGGTACAGGGAGGGATGTTGTGTTTTCTCCCATTGTGTTATGTTGTGGGCCTTGTCTCTCCTGTCATACAACACACATGTGCACACACACTCACAGGCATACACACACACGCACACAGATACACACACATAGGTCCTCAGTCAGTGAAAGCTGGAGCCTCCTCCGAACCCCCCACCCCGCCCCCGCTTCCTCCCTCAGGACAGCGCTCTCTGCAGTATTTCCCCTCAGCGGGGTCAGAGCCGCTCCAGGAGGCCCTGCATGTCCTGCCTTGGGCTCCACAGACCGGCCACCTTCCCCTGCCATGACTGTGAGGAGATAGAGACAGAGTCTGGAGTCCAGTGGTGCCTGCAGGAGCCAAGTTCTTCAGACGATGAGACCAAGATCTCCACGAGCCAGATGAAGAGTGACCCCCAAACCTGAGGAATGTGCAGCGACCCTACCGCCAAACCCCGGGGCTCAGTCTAGACAAAAAGCAGAGATGACAGGGGCACCTGGGTGGCTCAATGGGTTAAGCCTCTGCCTTTGCAGGTCAAAATCTCAGGGTCCCGATCTCTGCTCAGTGGGGAGCCTGCTTCCCCCTCTCTCTCTTTACCTGCCTTTCTGCCTACTTGTGATCTCTGTCTGTCAAATAAACACAATCTTAAAAAAAAAAAGAAACAAGAAACAGACACAACAGCCAGCAGCTCTGGCCCTGGGAGAAAGCATGCCCCTCACCCTGGGGCATGAGACCCTCTTGTCAGGTGCCCACCCCCGTATCAGGCTGGGGCAGGCAGGTACACACAAGCTGTTAAATGAAGGCCAGGACATTCTGCTCAGGGGGCTGGTTATTTGTGTCATTAAGTGGTTAACTAACCAAACTCAGGAGGTCATGGATGCAGTTTAGGTCCCTGTAGGTGGGAAACCAGAAGGCATAAGCTAGTGGTTGTCCTCACAGAGCCTACAGTGAAGACGGGGAGGCACCCACACTTCTGAGAGCACGTGACTGAGCGTGTGAGGCAGACTGAGAGCTACTGAAGACAGACGCCTCCTTAGATGTCACACAAGAAGCAGAGACACGGTTTACAGGGATCATAGGCCAGAGCCCCAGTGGTCGGGGGAAGGTTCATGAATGAGCTGGAACTCTGTGTAGACCCTGATGTGTGTGTACGATCTGGGTTGATGGGGTGGTGAGGCCCCAAGCAGTCAGCAGTCAGGCTGGGCAAGTTGTGGATGACCTTGGACACAGGGAGGTCAGGATGTAGGTGTAGTTAATCATTTCTAGTTAAGGTCTTGATGGTTTAACATATGAAACAGTTGGTGGAGGACCTTGCCTGTGGGATCCAGGCATAAACCCATGAGAAGCACGATTAGGGCTCAGACTTTCCAATACAGGAATGTGAATTCTACAGTTTGCCAGATGGTTCTCTTTCAGGCCCCAATAGAGTCTTGCCTTCTCTGGACTCACAGCATCAGAGGAGAGAGATGTATGCAGTGAGGTTTGATACAGTGTGTAAGGGTGGGACCAGGATCTTTCCAGAACTTTTTTAGGATCTGGGAACAAAATCTAGAAATAAGTGCTTCTATAACTCCCATCACTCAGGCCGTTACAGAGGTGTTAAGAACTGTGCAGGAGAAGAAAGACCAAGTCCGTCCTTACTAGGTCACACTAACACAGTCTAGACAATGCATGTTCCCTATGGAGAAGCTGGTGGGGGTGGGGCACAGGGACAAATGCTGGGGGGCTCCAGAGGTATGTTCTGCCCTGAATGACACTGGCTGGTCCTGGACAGAAGGTGGGCAGGCCCCCCACCCTGCAGGTCACCATGGCTGGGAGCTCCAGGAGGACAACGGGACCCTGGGGTGGTGACAGGATGACTAGGACATGACAGTGACTGAGTTTGGACATGGAGCCTCTGCCATCCATGGTAGTCTCATCGTTGCCGCTACCCCAGCAGAGACGGGAGGCCAGTGGGCACTTCAGAGAGGGACGAGATGGACTTGAGAACCCGCGTTCCTGTCGCTACAGAGACACTTGGGGTTTGGGACAAGAACATCAGTCACATTGGTAAGGACTCCCCACAGCCCAGCCCTGCAGCTCTGCCCAGCCCAGCCTGGGGCCGCCCTCTCTCCAGAGCTACTCACACAGGGATGGAGGACATCTAGTGTGGGATGGGGGGGGCATTCGCTGAGGACTGTGGCCCATCCTGAGTCTCCTGGGCAGTGCCATGACACACACTCTTCTTAGGCCCACTCTGGGGAACATTCCCTCGGGAGAGCACGGCAGTAGCTTTGAGGCTCATGGAGGTTTCTCACTCTTTAGGCTCTTTCCAAGCAGAGACACAGTAGCTGTGAGGACCTATCAATACTGAGCTAGAGATACTGAGTTAGAGGCTTCAAAAGCAGGTGGAGAGTCTCTGAAAAGGCACTTCTCTTGAGGGAAAATGTCAGAAGCGGTTCCCACACCCTTCTCTTGGGCGCAGGCCTGACTAGTGCTGGCTCCTTCTGCTCCCTGATAGGGAACACTCCCGGCCTCGCCCTGGCAGGCAGCAAGACCCTCAGCAGGTATCGCATCTTGGTCTGTGGAGTTGATGCTTTTCTAGAAGGCCTTGCCTTAGCGCTCCCTGTTTGCTCTTCCACAGAGCATCCCAGAACACACGTGACCCACCCCCAACCCCCTGACTGTGGGGTGACCCTGAGGGGCTGTGTGCCCTGGGCTGCTGCCTTGCAGAGATGACCGTGACCTGGCAGTGGGCCAGGGAGCACTAGACCTAGTACAAGGAGCTGTGGAGACGATGCAGAAGGGGATGGAACCATCTAGAAGTGGGCGGCCATTGTGCTGCCTTCTGCAGATGAAGAGAGATACACGTGCTGTGTGCAGCATGAGCTGCTGCCTGAGCCCATCACCATGAGCCGTGAGGGAGGTGAGATGAGCAGTGGAGCCCAATATCAGGGACCCAGGAGCCTTCTAGAGACTCTTCTAAGACTCTTAGCAGAGTCTTAGCACAGGGTCACTCCTCACTTTTCCTTTTCTCCTCAGATCCATTTGCCCAGCCCACCATGCTCCTCAAGGGTGCATTTGCTTGTTACATTTCTTTGACACTCTGGTCTTTGGGGTTGTTTTAGCAGGAATTTATTTTATTATTATTATTATTATTATTTTAAATTTTATTTATTTATATGAGAGAGAGACAGAGCAGGAGTAAGGGAGAGGGACGGAGGGAGAGGGAGAAGCAGTCTCCCCCCTCAACCCCTCCCCCATTCAGAGCTTGATCTCAGGAGCCCGGGACCATGACCTAAGCCGAAGGCAGATGCTTGACCGACTGAGGCACCCAGACACCCCTTAGCAGGAGTTGAGATTGTTGGAACTATAGTTGCTAGAGTTGTGCTCTAGAACAATAAAAACTCAGGTGGGGAGGTGATCTAGTTTCCTCATTCTAATATATAACTGTCTCACCCCAAGAGTTCATCTGAAGCTCCTAATCCTGTTAATTCTTTTTTTTTAATATTTTATTTATTTATTTGACAGACAGAGATCACAAGTAGGCAAGAGAGGCAGGCAGGGAGAGAGAGGAGGAAGCAGGCTCCCTGCGGAGCAGAGAGCCCGCTCGATCCCAAGACCCTGGGATCATGACCTGAGCCGAAGGCAGAGGCTTTAACCCACTGAGCCACCCAGGCGCCCTAATCCTATTAATTCTGAAGGAGATATGGAGGCAACCTGCTGTGCACCAAAGCCTGGGGATGCACAGGGAGACCGCTGGCCGGTGGGAGACTAGGCTAAGAGGAGGTGAGAGGCTGGAGACCAGCTGGACCCCCAGAGCCTCAATGCCACCTGGGGCAATGCACACAGTTGCCTCTGGAATCCAGGATCTCGATCTAAGGTCACATCTCCTGCTCCTGTAGGTGGGTTCCAGGAACAGGCATGCAGGAGATCCAGAGAGTGCCAGAGTTCCTAGGGAGGGGGGTCTCTTTCTGGTGAAACAGAAATTCTCAAGGTTTCCTCCTTCATAATCCTACATTTTTTTTAATGATGAAGTGGGATGAACTCATGCCCCAATTGAACTGGCAAATATGAAGGGAGTGTGTTATGTGGTTGTATGTCTGTCTGGAGGAGTTCAAAGTCCTTTAGTAATGTGTATGGGTATTTGTGTGTGGAGATTTGTACGTATGTGTGTGAGTGCGTACAATCATGTATAGGTGTTTGTTGTATATGTGTGCCTCTGGGTGTATGTGTGTGTGCGTGCTGGCATGCGCTGCTCTGAGAATTTGTCACCCTTGTGTACAGCCTGGCCAGTTCATGGTTGCCCCACCCCCACCCCATGGGTTATAAGCACAGACCAGCTCTCCGTCTGCGGCAGGTGAGAAAGTGAGAGGGGCTCGGGGGTGATGGGTGAGGGGGCGAACTGGTACATGTCATGGTAGGAAGAAGAGAACAGGAGCTACATTGGTGGGACTCTCTTCCTCCCCAGGGTTCTGCTTGAGAAAAGCATCAGACACTGTGTTAAGGATGTACATGAATTAAATTGTTTAAAGTTTCATAATAATGCTGTGAGAGGGGGAGAGCTATCATCTCCATTTTAGGCAAGGAAATCAAGGTCACAGAGGTTAAGTGACTCAATTGGCTGAGTCATGATTCTAACAGAACAGTCAGGAGCTGAGCCCAAGTGCCCACTGTTTTGTTTTCTTTTGTGTTTGGCTTCTGACACTGCTCACCTGCCTCAGTAAGGGTCACCACTTTCTGTGTCTCTGACAGCTTCTCCTTCTCCAGCGCTGAGTCTTGTCAGGCATATGCATTTCTCACCGTCCCTGTAGGGGAGTCCATGGGTTTGAGGGGACAGGAGAGCTGGTTGTACATTGGCTGACGGAGTGTGTTTGCTGGAGGTGGAGGGGAGGGAGGTCACATCTGGGCTGTAGGGAATCAGTGGAGTCTGCATCTGGGGTGTGAGGTGGGCTGTCCAGCATGCAGAAGTGGGGAGACCAGCCGTGGGTGGGCAGAGTTCATTTACTGGTTTGTTTACAGTCTGAAAGCACAGCCTGAGTGAGCCTGAGAGACGCTGGGGTGAGCACTCATGACCTTGCAGTTCTGCTGCCCCTGAGTCCTCTTCTTCCAACTGACTTCCTGGTGATGTCTGCTCTCCAAGGTGAGAGGTGAGGGCAAGTCTAGCCTTACCCCTGCTCATGGCACTTCCTCCCACCCTGCCTACAGCTCCCTCCTGGGGTTTGACATGAACTTGACATTCATCTTGTCAAGAAGAGAAGAGAAAGCAGGATGTGTTTCACAATTTCATGGGAGCACATGGTCCCTCAGATTAAAAACAGCCTCATTCACCAGCCTCCCAGGAGGCTACTTTCGTCTGTGTGGCTACATTCCAGCCATTATGGTGACACAGAATGAGGTAGTAGGTGTTACCGTAAAAGGAAGGAAACTTCGTCTTTTTCTGCTTTCCCTGCCCTGGTCATGGACCACGGACATGGTGTTAGGTGCCCTGGTCATGCTAATAAGGAAATCTTCCAAGGTCATTGTCACCAGTGTGTCTGGACAGCCCCATGGTGCAGAGCAACCCTACAGTCCTGGACGACTCACCTCATATGCGACACACACGAGCTGCTGTCCCGTCGACACCATTGCTAGCTGGGTTTCTATTGTACACGACTGAACTAATGCATATGGAGAGGGGAGAGCTTCCTGGAGGGGGTGGCTGGGGTGGTCTGTTCTGGAGGTGAGCAGAGACAGATCCACAGGGGGC
Organism: Mellivora capensis; assembly: GCA_004024625.1. NCBI lineage: Eukaryota > Metazoa > Chordata > Mammalia > Carnivora > Mustelidae > Mellivora > Mellivora capensis. The sequence goes on along the minus strand of PISX010017850.1, from coordinate 21,856 downwards.
AGCACTGGGGGCTCCCTGGGACACTGCTTGTGCTGGAGGAAGGGAGAGCTGGGCCCCAGGGGCAGCACAGGGAGACTGGAGGCTGTTCTCCTCTCATCTTTATAGCCACGGGGCTGTCCTGGGGGCATTCATGGACTCACCAGCTGTTACATGGGGGGCCTGTGTTTCTTCTCTTCCCTTCCTGTACTTTTTACAGAATTCCCCTGTTGACTGCAGCCAGGATGAGAATCCCTGCTGGTGACCTTTCCTCCTCCCCTTCCTGTCTGAGGCCAGTGGATGTGGGGGTTGAGAAACCCCTCAGAGGGAAAAGGAACGCAGGGTCATTTGTCATTGGATTCTATCAGAAATCTTCACTTACCCAGGCTGGCTTGGACGGCCCACCTTGAGACTGTGGACCCCTCATATCTTGTGTCCTGGTGATTCCAGATACACACTGCACGACTTCACTCTATTCTGTGTGTCACCAGCAAGTCACTATGTCCAGCTTCTGTTCCCAAAGTGGGTATTATTACACAAGGGCATGATACCGGAGGATGGGAACACTGGAGCCATCGTGGGATCTGCCTACAGCAGGGGTGACTTTGGGAACCACCTGGATGTGTGACCTCTCACAGGCTTGTGGCTAGGAAGGCAGAGACCAGAGTAAATGAAGAGTTCAAGTCCGAGGGTGTTGGTGATCACTCCCCAGGAATCCAGATCAGAGTTGTGATGTCACACGTAGTTGCAGGGTGACAGGGCTTGAGGTTCCACCAGTCAGGTGACCACATGCCAGACTCTGACTCAGGATGTATGTGACACAGACGCTGGGACAGTGCTGCAGGCATTTGGCACAGGTGGCGTGAGTGGCCGTCGTGTCATCCAGCTGCCGGGAGCAGCAGCGACAGCAGTCCTGGCCTCAGGGTGCAGTGGTGTGAACTGTGGGACTTGTGCCCAGCACCAGGGCAGTGGTTCCTCTTTGGGCCTTGAACTGGGGTGCGATGGTGGATTCTGTTCCTGCCTGTGCAGCCTTGGGCCTGTGGCCTGTGGCTTTCTGTGAAATGAAATGAGGCCAAATATTCTCACTAACTAACTAACTAACTATATATATACATAATACATTTATCTCCCATAAATATATATAAATATAATTTATATTTCATGTTCCTTTAATCCTAAAATATTTTTTATTTTATTATATATAACACTTATTTTATTACATGTAATTTACATTTTATTTATATATATTTTATATATATAATTCTCCTTGACTATGCACATACCATATATATTTCCATATAAGTATTTATAGTTTCAATTAAAACAACTTATACTCTTGTTGTTGAAAACAAGGAGTGAGAAATCCATGAAGGAATACTTTCAGAGAGCAGGGATTCAGAATTGTTTTCCAGTTTTATTGAGAAATAACTGACATACATTTTATAATTTAAGGGTACAACCTTTTATTTGATATATTTATATGCTGCAAACTGATTACCACTATAGCATTAGCTAAGACCTGCATCCTGTCACAGTTGCTGGGGTGAGTGTGTGTGTGTGTGTGTGTGTGTGTCGGTAGGACCATTTGAGACCTATTCTTTTAGAAATCAGACGTTTTCTTTATGTTGAGCTAATGACCACTTCCTCCATCTGCTGCCTGGCTGTGCCCCTCAGAGGAGAAAATATGTATCTCCCAGCATGCCTTGCATTTTTCTTCATACAAAATACTCAATAAATGTGTAAGTAAGGCCCCAGAGAATGAGGGCTCTCATCAGTGACTCAGGCCTCTCCTCAGACCCACCATCTTAGGATGTTGGGCGTGGGCCCAGGAATCACTGACTTGATAAGCCCTACAGGAGAGGCTGATTCACGGCCATGTGGGGGTCCTGCTTCCTGTGCTCGCTACTCCGTGTGGGATCTGAAGACCAGCAGCAGCAGCACCAACCTTGTTATCAACCCAGCATCTCATGCTCTACCCCAGACTGTCTAGATCTTCACAGTCCAGGAAATTCCTGTGCACACTGAAAGCTCGGCCTCCCTGGTCTCTGTGCCTTCTAGATGCAGAACCAGACTGTGCAGTGCACTCTGGGTGTGTGCTCTGATCAGCCTGCTTAGCCCTGAGGAGTCCAGGGTTTGGTCCTGTTCCTTTCTCTTCTATGGCCCTCGACCCCTGGTGACCTCATCTCTGCTGAAGGCTCTAATCATCATTCATATGGTGTCACCTCCCAAATCCATTCCTCCAACTTTGATATGTCTCTAACTTTGCACTCTGTATCCAACCTTGTTTGCATTTCTTTCATTTTTAATTTTTCCTAAAGATGTTATTTCTTTGTCAGAGAGAGAGAGCGCACAAGCAGGGGAAGAGGCAGGCAGAGGGAGAAGGAGTCTTCCCGCTGACCAAGGAGCCTGATGTGGGACTCAATCCCAGGACCCTGGAATCATGACCTGAGCAAAAAGCAGGGGCTTAACCGACTGACCCACCCAGGTGTCCCCCTTTCCTTTAAAAAAAAAAAAGATTTATTTATTTGTTTATTTATTTAAAGAGAGAGCATGAGCAGGGAAAGGACAGAGGGAGAGGGAAAGAATCTCCAGCACACTCTAAGCTGAGTGAGTAGTCTGTCACAAGGCTTGATCTCAGGACCATGAGATCATGACCAGAGCTGAAACCAAGACTCACATGCTCTGTGTACTGAGCCACCCATGAGCCCCCTCACTTGAATTTCTAGTAGACATCTCAGATTTAATATTCCTAAATTGGATGCTTGTGTTGCTGTTTCCCCAAATGTCCTGCTTCCAGAATCTTCCCCATATCCAAGGAAGGCAAGGCACATTTCTACCTGCAGTCTGAAATACTGGATGCCCTCCCTGATTCCTCCTACTCACCACCCAGAATGGATCCATTAGTAAATGCTACACAGTTCATCTTTTTTTTTTTAAAGATTTTATTTATTTATTTGAAAGAGAGAGCACAGAGCAAGAGAGCGTGAGCAGGGGTGGGGGAGGGGCAGAGGGAGAAGGAGAAGCAGGCTCCCCTCTGAGCAGGGAGCCAGATGCAGGGCTAGATCCCAGGACCTTGAGATCATGACCTGAGCTGAAGCAAATCCTTAACAAACTGAGCCATCCAGGTCCCCAGCACTGCACTGGTTTCCTACAGTTTCCCTACTGGTCACTCTCCCTGTACCTCTCGATTTTGCACAGCAGCAAACAGGTGCTTCTAAAGCAAGTCCTACAGGTGGATCATCTGTTCAAAACCATCTTGCAACTCCACATCTCACTCAGAGAAAACTCCAAACCCTTCTCATATCCTCAGACCTTCATGATGAGACTGACCTCTGACCTCATGTCACCTGCTCTCTGCTCTAGCTGCAGTGACTTTCTCAGCCTTCTTTGAACACAGGACACGCTCCTGCCCTAGTGCATGTGCACTGGGGGTTCCCTGCCTGGAAGGAACTCCCCCCAGACCTCCTCTTGCACAATTCCTTCATGTCCTTCAAGTCTCTCAGAGGTCACCTTCTCAGTGAGGCTCACACTTACCACCCCAGTAAAGTAGCCATCTTCCCTGTCCCCACACAGATGGTCTGTCCCTCACTATCAGCACCTATGCCCCACCAGGCAGGCCCATTTTGTCTGTTTTCACCTCAGTGAGGTGTCCTAGATGCTGCAATAGTGTTCCTGTGTCTGATGCTCAATTATCACTTGGAAAAATGATCTGCAAAGAGCACCTCTCTGTTCTAGATGAGCCTCAGGCCCTCTAGTGGCAGCTGCCACTTTTCTCACCTGTGGTGGTCTCCTCCACGTCCCCATGTCCTCCTTCCCACACCATCCTTCCTAGCTTATGGGTCATGTATTCCAGACAAATGTGGATTCAAATTAGACACTGTTTCATCACTCTATCAATTAAGAGTAGAACCAGAACAAGTATCACTAAAGCCAAGCGCAGGAGTTGGGGGGGGGGGGAGGAAACAGGTGAGCAGAGAAGAAAGAAACTAAGCAAAATTTAGTAAGGATGAGAAACTACCAGATCCTGTCTCTAACTCCAGGATCTGCTTTCTAGAAGAGATGGGGGGAAAGATGGAGAGGATAATCCAGAACAGTCCTAGAAAGAGAAGCAATAGATGCCGTTCACTTTCACAGAGACTTCTGTATGTAGGGGCTCACTGGGCCTTGTGGGGACAATGAGAAGCCAAAGAACATTTGCAGCTGTCCCAGACTGGGGACACCAGAGGAACACGAGACCAGAACTCATACAGGAGAAGAAGAACTGGCCTAAGTCTCCAAAGAAAAAAGAAAAGAAGGAGGAGGAGGAGAAGAAGAAGGAGAAGAAGGGGAAGAGGGGGAGGAGGAGAAAAAGACAGGCAAAACTTGGGGGCTGAGTCCTGACCCAGTTCATGTCTAGGCTGTCCTGCTCACAAGAAGCTCTTGTTGCATAAGGTCCTGGAGACAGGAGGGATCTGAGTCCCAGTGAGCCCAGGGCCTGGTGGGACAAGGTTCCACTGAAAGGACAGGGATCAGGGAGCAGTGATGGTGATCCAGCACAGGCGTGACCATGTCAAATCCCAGGATGCAGTGAGCACAGGCTGGGCACAGTCCCTCCATGCTGGTTCCTCACAACCTCTCCTGTCCATAGCCCCAGAGGAAGCCCAGCAAACATGAAAATCCTGGAAGGGGTCTCAGTGCTTCTGTTGATTTCCTCTCTCACACTTTAGGAATCCTTTTTTTCAGTAACCCATCAACCCCTCCTGGCAGCCACGGAAGAAAACAAATTCACATACAAAGCTTTAATTTCAATGAGAGGGTAAGAGCTGCAGCTCCATGGGACACGAAGCACAGACAGGAATGGAGAGGGCCCAGGTCCCCCCCCTGCTGGAACAAGAGAGCAGATGCTGGAGGGAGAGCAGATGAGAGCAGAGCAGTGGTGCGGGCGAGGGGGGAGGGAAGGAGAGGAAGCGGGGTGACGGAAAGGGGCTCCCTGCGGCCTGGGCCGGGACAGCGCGGTGTAGAAATACCTCCGGGCGCGGAGGGGCTGAGACACTGCCCAACTCTCCTCCCTGCACGGTTCCGGGCCCAGGTGGAGGCGGGGAGGAGGGTTGTGAAGAGCAGAGCGGAGGTGGGGAGGGACCGGGGAGCACAGGCCCGGGGCCGCCTCCGCCCGGGGCGTGCGTGCCCGGGGTCCCCTAGCTAAGGCACTGCAGAGCCCTTTCTTTCCGGACCCGCACTCACACGCCCAGGTCTATATCACGGCCAGGGCATCCGACCCGCAGCAGGGCCCCTTGACCCACTCCCTCAGGGTCTGAGATGTAGCTGAGTCCCGGTGGGTCTGCTAAAGACTTAGGAACCCAGAACTCCTGTGCCGCTGATTGGCTTCTCCAGAAACACGAAACCCAATGGGAGTGCGAAATGGGGCTGCGTCATGAGTATCCAGGCAAAAGGACGGGACAGAGAGAATGAGACTTCCCAGCCCTGGAGCTTCCCTACACCACCCCTGCTCTTGCTCCTGGGACCGTGATGACCAGTCCCTCCAGGGGATCTGAGACTTTGCCCTGACCTCTCTCCTCCTGCAAGGTAATCAGGTGATAACTTTGCAACCCTGTCTTCCTAAGTCCTGGCGCAGGGGCTCTGAGGAAACCTGGCAGAGGCCCTCAGGCTGGACTCAGCCCCTTTTCTCCGCTCTCCGCTGTCCTTTCCGGAATATTCACAGAACTGTACTTTTACCTCCCACCCCTTACCTCTCTCCCCCCGGACTCTTCTAGAAGAAAACTCACCCCAGGGCACCTCTGCTACCAGAGACTGAGCTGCTCTGGGAACAGAGATGGGGAGTCAGGGCTTTCTCATTACATCTAGCGAAGCTGTGTCTGGTGCACCAGCTGGAGATTCCCACTGAACCCAGTTTCCTTTTTGTGGATCCATGGTAATAGTAGCACAGTCTTGATAACCCCTGAACATCAGCAGTCTAGTCTGTGAAAGTGATTTTGGCCCCTTCCCACAGAAATGGGACCATACAGCACAGCAGTCAGACTCACAAAGCTCTTCAGTTTCCCCCAAACAATAGATCAGTGACTGCTGTGTTCTGAAATAATCTTCATTCCCTGGCCCGAATATTGTCTGTGAGAATCATGGACATGCCCTCAGTGCAGGGATGCACAATTGTTATTGTGTATTTCAGCTGGAAGCCTGTCCAAGCTTGGATCACCTGGAAGTGGCAAGCGTTCAGTGCAGTAGAAATGCCCTTCCCCTGTGTCCATGCATTGCCTGTGTGTGAGTGCAGACCTAAGGCATGGGTGTGGTTATTGGGGCTCTAGGTATTATCTGATTATCGTAAGGAGGCAATTGGTTGTCAGTCCCACAGAATGTAGCAATACCAGATGCACAGAATATCTCACCAAGTCCTTTACGAATATATGTATTAAAAATCTATATAACAACGTATTTAAATCTGAGAATTCTGCTGTTTTAGAATTAGTTACCTCTGCCTCTCTCCCTCAGCCTGCATCTGCAGCCCTTCTCTCTGTCTCTTTCGTCCCTCAGACCCTCCCCTCCCCTTAGTCTCCACCACCTCTCACTCCTGAACTAGGGCCCTGGTGCCTCCCCATTACCTTCCACCCAGGGCCCTTGTCCCCACAGGGGTCAGCGATCCTGCTGATGTAAGTCAGCTCAGGTCAGGTCTTCACTGAAAATGCTTCAGTGGCTCTGTCTCACTCCTGGGAAACTTCTAGAATATAAGGCACATGAGCACAGGCTTTGGGCTATTTCAGTGAAATCTGTATCCACAGGATAGAAAACCATTCCTAAACAAAAAAAAAAAAAAAGGAAAAGAAAACCATTCCTGATACATAGTAGGCACTAAATTAGTTGTTGTTAAATGAATGAATGAAATACTACTGTATCAGAACTTAATTCTTCACATAAAAATCACAAAGGGGAATATACCAAAAAATCAGAAAAGGTTTTGATCCATGCAACTAGTGTGCACAGTAGTTCATAAATTTATGTCAGGGGAAGAAGTACTATGTGTTTATTTGTTGCACAGTGAGCCTGGGTATTCATTTTCTATTACTGCATAGCTAATTACTACAAACTTCATGGCTCAAAAGAACATCAATTTTTTTGCTTACTGTTTTTAGACATAAATCCAGGCATGGTGGGCTTCTGGCTGTCTTAGTTGGTAGAGTGTGTGACTCTTGATCCCAGGGTCATGAGTTTGAGTCCCATGTTCATGTAGATCTTACTTAAAAAAAAAAAAAAGGAAAAAAGGAAAAAGAAATTCAGGCATGGTGTAGATGGGTTCTCTGTTCAGGATTTCACAAAGCTGTGTTCTCATCTTGAGGTGGGCTGCTCCTTCAAGTTCATACAGAGGTTTTGGCAGAATTCTGTTTCCTACAGTTATAAGACTGAGGTCCCCATTTCCTTGCCAGCTGGAATGGTCCCCATGCCCACAAGCATTTTTGCCATTCTGACCTCCATTTCCAAAGCCAAACCCTTCACATTGAACCCTATCACACTTTAAATTTTTTTTCTTAGGAAGAACCCAGTCCTTTTAAAGACTCACTTGAGGGAGGAAGGCAAGATGGCAGAGGAGTAGGGGACCTCATTTAAACTGGTCCCTGAATTTAGCTGGCTATCTATCAAGCCATTTTGAACATCCATGAAATTAACCTGAGACGTATGAATATATATCTGGATTTCTACAAGCAGAAAAGCACTTGCTTTTGGCAAGGTAGGAAGGGCAGAGTCATGAATCTGTGGGGTGATAATGGAAGATAAACAGAAGGGGGAGGGAGCCCCCATAAGCTGGTGCCTGGAAAGTGATATAACACCTGAGGGGAAAGTCAGAGTCCTTGGAAATCTGCTCTAGGAAGAGATACCCCTCCCCCCCCAGGAGGTTTTGGAAATGAAAAGGCAGAATTCTAGGTAGAACACTGTGGTCTTAGGGTACAGGGGCCACAGAGCAAAAGGGGATTCCTGAAATGGTGGAGAGCCTGAGGACTGGGGCCAGGAAGTGGCCAGGAAGAGCCGGAAGGCATTCACAAATAGGATCCCCAGAAACCCATGAACCTAGAACCTAACTGGGTGCGTTGATAGCTGCTCTTTCCTTAAAAACATTCTGAAAAAATCTGGAAAAAGTGCCCATGAAAGGACAAAAACTTGCAGAACAGTAGTGGCTGGGAAGGGCCTTCAGGGCAGAACGGGAACAGACTCTGTAGCCAACACCGCCCGCCCCCGCCCCAAACCCTGTGCCAGCTTGAACCCACAGTTGCTTGTGGTTTGAAAGCACAAAGGGCAGAGATACAACCGGGGCCTGAAAACACTTCTGTGAGAGTAGCTGTGGGCGCGCACTGTGGGAGGATACAGTTTTCAGTGGCACAAGCAGTGGAGACTGTTTGCCCTTGAGAGTTTATTAAAGAGGGCAGACTGAGATTTTTCTGCTCTGCACCAGAGGCTTGGCTGCAGCCATTTTTGCTCTGATCCCCCAAAGAAGTGCAGAAAGCTCCCAGGGAAAAAAAGAGACCCAGAAAACCCATTTCCACTGAGCCGATCCCTCAGACAGGGGTTGGGGCAACTCTGCCCGGGCTGGGTTACCCAAGAAATTGCAGGGCAGACCTCTCCCCCAGAAGACAGGCTGGAAGAACAGGTGGGTGACTGTAAAATCACCACAAAAGGGAAAAATTATATACTGAGCTCTACATGTGGCCTCACAACTTGTTTACCTTTCAGATATAATTTTCCTTTCCTTTTCTTTCTTTTTTTCCCTCTCTTTCTCATGCTATTTTCCCCTGCTGTTTTTTTCCTTATAACTTCTCATTTCAACTAGATATCTATTACACCAACTCATCTTTTCATAGATGCTTTTAAACTTGTATTTCTACACACCTATATTTTTTTATAGATCTATGTTTCTAGCCCGTTTTTCACTCTACTCAGTTTCACCTTTTTATATATACATGTTTTACTTTCCTAGTTATTTGGGGGTGTCCTTTAACACAGAGACCAAAATACACCCAGGAACAACTGAAATTCCCTGTTTTGTCTGTACTGAGAGATTATAGCCCCACTTTCCCCCATTTTTTCTATATTTTTTCTATATTTTCTAATATTTACATATTTTTGATAATATATATATTTATACATGTTTAGAATTTTTTCAATTTCTTAATTTTATTCTTTTGTTTCATTTTGGCTTTGATTTTCAGTGGTGACATCTGACCACACTGGATTTTGCTAGGATGCAGCTGCTTTGGGTTGTGGTTGGTATTTTGGATTCTGTCCATTTGTTCAACCATCCATCAACAGAATGACTAGGAGGAACTCTCAACAAAGAAAAGAACCAGAGACAATGTCCTCTGCCACAGAACTAATAGATAAAAGGAAGGTATCAGAGGCAGACTTCAGGATAGCAATCATGAGGTCAATAGCTAGGCTTGAAAAAGGCATTAGTGACAATAGAGAATCTCTAAGGGCAGAAATGAGATCTAATCAGGCTGAACTCAAAAATTCTTTGAATGAAATGCAATCTAAACTGAATATTCTAACATCCAGGGCAAATGAGACAGAAGAATGAATTAGTGAACTAGAAAATAAGCTGATAGAAAGGAGGAAAGTAAAGAAGAGAGGGATAGGAAACTAGTGGCACATGAGATTAGACTTACAGAGATCAACAACGCCATGAAACACTCCAATGTCATAATTATTGGGATCCCTGAGGGGGGTGGAGGGAGAGAGAGGACTAGAGAGAGGACTTGAGCAAATCATGGCTGATAACGTCCCTAATTTGGGGAAAGAAACAAGCATGTGAGTCCAAGAAGCAGAGAGGACCCTTCCCAAAATTAATAAAAATAGATCAACACATATACTAGTGAAGTATGTACTAGTATATATATATACACACAACATATACTAGTGAAGCTTGCAAATCTTAGAGCCAAGAAAGCTATTCTTAGAGCAGCTAGGGGAAAGAGACTCCTTATGTACAGAAAGAGGAACATCAGAATAAGATCAGACCTGTCCACAGAAACCTGGCAAACCAGAAAGGGCTGTCAGGACATATTCAGAGTATTAAATAAAAAGTACATGCAGCCAAGAATACTTTACCCAGCAAGACTGTCATTCAGAACAGGTGGAGAGATAAAGAGCTTTCAGAACAGGCAGAAACAGAAAGAATAGTGACTACCAAGCCATCCCTACAAGAAATATTGAAGGGGATTTTGTAAACTAAGAGAAACCCCAAGAGTCACAAAGTCCAGAAAAAAACAAACAGAAAACCTACAGAAACTGGGACCCTACAGGCAATACAATGGCACTAAATTAATATCTTTCTTTCTTTTTTATTTTAAAGATTTTATTTATTTGACAGACAGAGATCACAAGTAGGCAGAGAGGCAGGCAGAGAGAGAGGAGGAAGCAGGCTCCCTGCAGAGCAGAGAGCCCGATGTGGAGCTCGATCCCAGGATTCCGGGATCATGACCTGAGCCGAAGGCAGAGGCTTTAACCCACTGAGCCACCCAGGAGCCCTAAATTCATTTCTTTCAATAGTTACTCTCAATGTGAGGGAACTGAATGCTCACATCAAGGGACACAGAATGTCTGGTTGGATAAAAAAAGCAGGACCTATCCATATGCTGTCTATAAGAGACTCATTTTGAACCTAAAGACACATCCAGATTGAAGAAGGGGATGGAGAACCATGTACCATGCCAATGGACCTCAAAAGAAAGCTGGGGTAGCAATTCTCGTATCAGACAAAGTAGAGTTTAAACCAAAGACTATAGTAAGAGGTGTAGAGGGCTATTGTATCATACCTAAAGGTTCTATCCAACAAGAAGCAATAACAATCGTAAATATCTACACCCCCAACATGGGAGCAGCCAATTATATAATCCAGTTAATAAACAAAATAAAGAAACATATAGATAGTAATACATTAGTGGTAGGAGACCTCAAACTCCATTCACAGCAATGGAGAGATCATCTAATCAGAAGGTCAACAAAGAAACAAGAGCTTTGGACCAGATGGACTTTGTAGATATACACATAACATTCCATCCTAAAACAACAGAATATTCTTTCTTCTCGAATGCACATGGAACTTTCTTCAGAATAGACCACATACTGGATCACAAATGAGGTCTCAACAGATACCAAAAGACTGAGATTATCCCCCGCATATTTTCAGACCAAAATGCTGTGAAACTGGAACTCAACCACAAGAAGAAATTTGGAAGGAACTCACACACTTGGAAGTTAAAGAACATCTTGCTAAGAATGACTAGGTTGGGGCACCTGGGTGGCTCAGTGTGTTAAAAGCCTCTGCCTTTGGCTCGGGTCATGATCCCAGGGTCCTGGGATCAAGCCCCACATCAGGCTCCCTGCTTGGCGGGGAGCCTGCTTCTCCCTCTCCCTCTGATACTCCCCCTGCTTGTGCACTTGCTCTCTTTCTCTCTCTGTCACATAAATAAATAAAATATTTTTAAAAATTAAAAAAAAAAAAAACAATTCATGGAAGCTAATGAGAATGAAAACACATTAGTCCAAATCCTATGGGATACTGCAAAGGCAGTCCTAACAGAGAAATACATAGCTATCCATGCCTTTCTCAAAACATTAGAAAAATCCCAAATGAACAAGCTAACCTTACACCTAAAAGATCTGGAGAAACTAGAAGTTGATTCTTTGAAAGAATTAATAAGATCAATAAACTGCTGGCCAGAGTTGTTGAAAATAAAATGGAAAGGACTCAAATTAATAAAATTATGAATGAAAGGGCAGAGGTCATGACTAACACCAAGGAAATAGAAACAAGTATTAGAAATTATTACCGACATCTATATGCCAATAAATTAAGCAATCTAGAAGAAATGGATGCATTCCTGGAAACTTATAAACTACCAAGACGGAAACAGGCAGAAATAGACAATCTGAATAGACCCATAACCAGCAAGGAAGTTGAAGCAATAAACAAGAGTCCAGAATTCCCCTGTTTCCCCAGGGGAATTCTACCTAACATTTAAAGAAGAAATAATACTTATTCTACTGAACCTGTTCCAGAAAATAGAAATGGAAGGAAAACTTCCCAACTCATTCTGTGAGGCTAGCATTACCTTGACCCCCAAACCAGACAAAGATCCCATCAAAAAGGAGAATTACAGACCAATATCCCTGATGAATATGGATGCCAAAATACTCAATAAGACCCTAGCCAACAGGATCCAACAGCACATTAGAAGGATTAGTCACCATGACCAGGAGTCCAGATTTATTCTTGTGTTCAACATTTGGAAATCAACCAACATGATAGACCACATTAATAAAAGATAAGACAGGAATCATATGATCCTCTCAATTAACACAGAGAAAGCATTTGACAAAATATAGCATCTCTTCCTGATTAAAACTCTTCAAAGTACAGGATTAGAGGGGCCATAAAAGCCATCTGTGAAACACCCATCGTGAATATTATTCTCAATGGGGAAAAACTGAAAGCTTTTCCCTTAAGGTCAGGAACATGACAGGGATTCCCACTCTCACCATTATTGTTCAAAATAGTACTAGAAGTCCTAGCATTGGCAAGCAGACAACAAAAAGAAATAAAAGGTATTCAAATTGGCAAAAAAGTCAAACTCTCTCTTTGCCGATGACATGATACTTTATGTGGAAAACCCAAAAGACTCCACCCCCAAACTATTAGAACTCATACAGCAATTCAGCAATGTGGCAGGATACAAAATCAATGCACAGAAATCAGTTGCATTTCTATACACTAACAATGTGACTGAAGAAAGAGAAATTAAGGAATGGGTTCCATTTGCAATAGTACCAAAAACCATAAAATACCTTGGAATAAACTTAACCAAAGAGATAAAATATTTATACTCTAGAAACTACAGAACACTTATAAAGAAATTGAGGAAGACACAAAGAGATGGAAAAACATTCCATGCTCATGGATTGGAAGAATAAACATTGTGAATATGTGTATGCTGCCCAGAGCAATCCACATTTTCAATGCAATCCCTTTCAAATTGCCACTGACATTCTTCACAGAGCTGGAACAAATAATCCTAAAACTTGTATGGAACCAGAAAAGACTGCAAATTTCCAGGGGAATGCTGAAAAAGAAAACCAAAGCTGGGGGCATCACAATGCTTGACTTCAAGCTATATTACAAAGCAGTGATCATCAAGACAGCATGGTATTGGCACAAAAGCAGACATACAGATCAATGGAACGGAATAGAGAGCCCAGAAATGGACCCTCAACTCTATGGCCAACTAATCTTTAACAAATCAGGAAAGAATATCCAATGGAAAAAAGACATTCTCTTCAATAAATGGTCCTGGAGAAATTGGACAGCCACATTCAGAAGAATGAAATATTCTCTTATACCATACACAAAAATAAACTCAAAATGGATGAAAGACCTAAATGTAAGACAGGAATCCATCAAAATCCCAGAGGAGAACACAGGCATGAACCTCTTTGACATTGGCCACAGCAACTTCTTTTAAGTCATGTCTCTAAAGGCAAGGGAAACAAAAGCAAAAATGAACTTTTGGGACTTCATCAAGATAAAAAGCTTTTGCATAGCAAAGGAAACAGTCAACAAAACAAAGGCAATCCCCAGAATGGGAGAAGATATTTGCAAATGACATTTCAGATAAAGAGCTGATATCCAAGATAAAGAACTTATCAAACTCAATACCCAAAAAAACAAATAATCCAGTCACAAAATGGGCAGAAAACATGAGCAGAGCCTTCTCCAAAGAAGACATTCAAATGACTAACAGACACATGAAAAAAATGTTCAACATCTCTAACCATCAGGGAAATACAAATCAAAACCACAATGAGATAAATGAGATACCACCTTACACCAGCTAGAATGGCCAAAACTAACAAGACAGGAAAAAGAAATTGTTGGCAAGGTTGTGGAGAAAGGGGACCCACTTATACTGTTGATGGGACTGCAATCTGGTACAACCATTCTGAAAAACAGTATGGAGGTTCCTTGAGACATTAAAAATAGAGCTACTGTATGATTCAGGAATTACACTACTAGGCATTTACCCCCAAAATACAGATGTAGTAAAAAGAAGGGGCACATGCACCCCAGTGTTCACAGCAGCAATGTCCACAACACCCAAACTGTGGAAGGAACCAAGATGCCCTTCAACAGAGGAATGGATAAAAAAGATGTGGTACACAAATAGAATGGAGTATTAGTCATCAGAAAGGATGAATACCCGCCATTTGCTTCAACATGGATGGAATTGGAGGGGATTAATCTAAGTGAAATAAGCAGAGAAAGACAATTATCATATGGTTTCTCTCATATGTAGAATATAAGGAATAGCATGCAAAACCACAGGGGAAGAGAGGGAAAACTGAGTGGGAAGAAATTAGAAAAGGAGACAAACCACGAGAGATTCGGCACTCCAGGAAACAGGGGTTTACAGAAGGGAGGGGGGTGGGAGTCTGGGGTAACTAGATGATGGGTATTAAGGAGGGCACATGTTGGGATGAGCATGGGTTTTTAAATTTTTTTTATTTTTTATTTTAAGATTTTTATTTATTCATTTGACAGACAGCGATCACAAGTAGGCAGAGAGGCAGGCAGAGAAAGAGGAAGGGAAGCAGGCCCCCCGCCAAACAGAAAGCCCCACGTGGGGCTCGATCCCAGGACCCTGAGATCATGACCCGAGCCGAAGGCAGAGGCTTTAACCCACTGAGCCACCCAGGCGCCCCAAGCATGGGGTTTTATACACAACTATTGAATCACTGGACATTACAACAAAACTTATAATGTACCACATGCTGGCTAACTGAACATAATTTTTAAAAAATTAAAGGCAAAAATAAATACATACATACATACATACATACATACATACATACATACTTGCCTGATCAGGAGAATCTAAGACAGGGGAATCTCTCTGTCTTAAAGTCAGCTGATTTGAGACCTCACTTATATCTGCATGGTCCCTGCCCAGGAGCACCTACATCGGTGTTTGATTAAATATCTGGGGGAAGAGGTCCTTCATCCAATCTACCTTTCATGGAGCTCCCACCTGTATCTTCAGGGCCTGTTCATCCCCACTGATATTAATGAGCCAACTCTAGGACATCCGTCTTTGCCTGATCTCTGCCCTGTAGAGGAAAATACCCTCAAATTTCTTGGTGATGCCGTTTCCTCTTGCCATCAATTTGCTGATGACTTTCAGGAAAGGTGAGTTTTCAGGATCCTCTTGTGGAATGTAATCCTCTGATGGGTCTTCTAGCCACACATAATACCTGCATTCTGCATGTCTACTTCCTTCAGCTTCTTTATCCCATGTTTTACTGTCTCTTTATTAGGGAAACTAAGTCATGTCTACCTTATGGAGAGTTGGACACCACTTTCCCCATCTACATAGAGCCACCCCAATTGTGATATTGCCCCATGTCCTGGGCTCCTGGATAAACCCACATCCTGAAAAGTGCTCCTAGTCAATAAATTTTTCCTTCTCCATCCTGATATTCTGGCCCCTCAATCAAGCACCCTCAGAATCCAATCCCAGAGCTACTGCTCATGCTCCCACACATGCATGCTGGGTAGTTCTTACAAAGCTACTGAGTAGATACCATTTGCATCTGCACCATCTCCCAGCACAGGAAGTATTAACCATTACTAGAGAAGGGCGAGCCTCCTCTCTGTGTCCAGAGGGTACTGAAGGACATCAACTGGGAAAACCTTGATCTAGTTTGCAGGCTCTTGGATTTTCCCCACAGGGGCACTGACTGTTACCTCACAGGTCTGCCGTGGCTGAGTGTCCAAACCTCTCTGGAGTTCTTCCACTCTCCCAATTATATCTTCAGCTGTCATTCAGCTCTGTGCATACTTCCTCTAAAGGACATGACCTCCATGAGATGCTACAGAGGCTCCCTTGTCTACACTAACTGTTTATTAACAGCCCTCAGATTCCCATGATTTTTCTTTGAGGTACAGATCACCAGTAACCTGCCAACTCCACCAATTTTGCAGCACCCTCCCCCTCCATTACTTTCTACAGGCTCTGTCATCCCACCTGCCATAGCTTTCCCCCAGACCAGGACAGTTTCTCAGCTCACCACCAGCAACACCTGCGGCAGCTCAGCCTCCCTTTGTGTCTCACCTTCCAGCCCTGATGGTGGCCTCCTGGTCTGCCAGGCAGCACATGTGCTTCTCCCCAGTCCTCATCCTTCTGCTTGCATTCCTGGGACATTCCTAATGCCACCTGTGTTTCAGTGTCCTGTGAGGAGCAGACCCCAGTACAGCATGATAATGCCAGGAATTTGTTAGGAGAAAGCCTTGTGAGAAGACATGGGGAAGGAGCCAGAAAGGGTGGGAGAACAGCAAATCTTGATGCAAGTCTGAATCCGAGGGAAGGAGAGAGAAGGAAGTTTGGCTGGAAGCGTCCCAGACCCAGTGCAGAGTCAGGCAAGTTCATCAGGGTATCAGGGAGCCCTGGAGCCTCAGTCAGCCTGCAGAAGAGGAAGAGTCCTGCCTCAGTTTCTGTGCTTTTTTCAAGGACAGGCTGGAGGAATTCTACAGGAAGTGCATTCTAAGAGCGGACATGGCATCAGATTTGAGAGCACACGGCCAGGGCCAGGGATCAGTTACATACCCTCAAGCCAAGGGTCAGGGATATGTCTTCTCACAGTCACCACTATAATCCACTTGAGAACAAACATTGATGAAGAAAAAGAGAACAGGGGAAGAATTGCTGGACTAGTATTTGCAAGGAGACAAGAAGGGATGCCATCTAGGGCAGCACCAGAGGGAGTGGCTCTGGCTGGCAACAGCATGGATGGTACCTGTGCTAAAGGACTGCAAAGCCCATCACATGGGACAGACGCTAGAACATGAGTAGATGGTAGAAGAAATCTGTACAATTGTCCTCTAATGTGTTCAGTACACAAGCAGATGGCAAACCTGCTAGACAAGGATGTTAAGGGAACAGTCTTACTGATGTTCCAGCTGAAGTCAGATGATGGTTGACTAGAAGCCTCCCAATGCTATTCTTTCTAGAAAAACAACAAACACACAAAAAAACAAAAGATAAAAATATCAATCTATCAATCAATTAATCAGGTACAACCCTTGTTTCTGTAAAAACATCAATAAAAACAATAAACAGCACAATTGATGACAACGGCTCTGGGAAAGCTCTGGACTACCCTGAGGAAACAGCAGAACCCTTTAGAGCACAAAACCCAAGGATGGCTACATAGAAAAGTGCAGGAAACATTTTACCCATGTCACCCCATCCTTCAGTCTGGAGCAACTCAGCACAAGGAAGATGCCCTCAGATGGATGATTTAACCTGCAGGGAAAAGAGAACAGGAGGACTCCAGCCATCCTGCTCACCTGTGCAATCTGCATCCTTTGCCACCAAGGACCCCCACAGACAGTCTCCACTAATGCTGAATCTCCTGATGGAGCTGTTCAGAGTCCTGCCACTTCATCTCCTTCCCAGCGCTGGAGCTCTCACTGTGTGAGACCTGCCCCCAGAGGTCCAAGTCCCTGCTGTGCTCCCCTCTCCAGGATTAGGATCCCACAGAACCTCACCATCTACAAGGGCTAGAGATGCAGCTGCACTGTGCTCCACCCTTTGTTCCACATTTGGAGGTTTGAGCAAACGATACTAGGGCCATGCAACTGTGGTTCTACACCCCTCTCCCTGAGTCCTGATGGGGGCTTTGATCCACCATCATATAGGCAGTCTTGTCACTCTGTGCACCACCTCAAGAATCCTAAATTGAGG
The DNA here is from genome assembly GCA_004024625.1 of Mellivora capensis. Lineage (NCBI taxonomy): Eukaryota > Metazoa > Chordata > Mammalia > Carnivora > Mustelidae > Mellivora > Mellivora capensis. The sequence goes on along the minus strand of PISX010017850.1, from coordinate 4,103 downwards.
CTTTGACCCACCATCCCTGGGGCCATGTTGCTGAGTTTGTGTAAAGAACTTAATGGACTGTGGAACGAGGGGTTACTACATAACTTCCTTATTTTTGTATATTTTTGAATATCTATTGAATTATCTTGTATGTGCATGAATAATGTTTCTAAAAAATAAATTACTTTAAAATAGCAAATACCTGACATATCATCCTCAGACCATGAATGATCAGGTTCTGATCTTCTCCTTTAGGATCAATCATCTTTTCACTGAACGATTTTGCCTTCAAATTTCCATTTCCAAAGCAGGTGGGCTGGATTGTATGGACAAATTCTCCCACTGAAATAGCTTGAAATGTCATGTAACTTGGAAAAACCATCATATAGAAAGCATTAAAGCTCACAAGACAGTAATAAATGAATTAATGAGCACACTGCAGAAAGAAGGGAAAGACCCTACTTGGCGCCCCAGAGAGCAGGGTCCTGAAACATGGAGCAAAGGCTCTGTGAGTCCCCTGCCCAGAGTGTAGACAGGCAGGCCCAGACCATTTGGCTCTGTGCCCTGAGCTGCTCTTTCTTACCATCTCTTTCCCTTTTAAAGTGTAAATAAGGGACGCTTGGGTGGCTCAGTTGGTTAAGCAGCTGCCTTGGCTCAGGTCATGATCCCAGCGAGTCCCACATCCTTGCTCAGCAGGGAGCCTGCTTCTCCCTCTGCCTCTGTCTGCCTGTGTGCACTCTCTCTTCTCTCTCTCTCTCTCCCCCCCTCTCTGACAAATAAATTTTAAAAAAGTGTAAATAAAACAATTACATTCTGATTCTGATTTGTATGTATGATGAACAATACAGGGTATCATATATATTCACTGTAGAAAAATTATAAAATAATAAGATGGTAAATGACAAGATAAAAAGGATGGTAGTCTTCACACCTGAGCTATTTGTTGCATTTGCTTCTAGTCTCTTATATGTCCTGCTGATGAGGGAAGTCTGTCTCTATCAGGTGAAGAGCACAGAGCTCAGGGGCTCCAGCCCTGCTCTCTCCAGATGTCATTTCCCAGTCATTTCTTCCTCACTCAGAAAAGAAAGACTCAGGTGAGAACTGCACACTCTCCCCACCCCTCACCCCACCTCTTCACCTGTGTCCTCACCTTCTAAGCAGTGACGGGGGAAGGGTCTTCCTGTCTCAGACTCCCCCTCCACGTGGGCACACATGGCCCCTCACTCACCTGCATCATGCACTTCCCCCTCTTTCCTGGCTCAGCCATTCCTCCTACAAATATGTGGGGATGACTCCCATTCAGCAACAGGAAACAAAATTAAATAAATCAAAACAAAATCATCCCATAAAAAACCAGCATTTGCTCGCATGAGTTCTCCAACTCCAGCCCTATCTCTATGGCCTCTATGCAGAACTCTTCCTCTCACCATCATCTCACCCACCACGTTGTCTTTGTAACAAATGGATAGAGGCACAGAGTTTTACAGTCCTTGATATTAAGACAGACATCCCCAAGCTTCCATGTCCCTATTTCCTGAATCTCAGAGACCACCTGCATTAATTCTTCTGGCTGATTCTCTGATTATTGCTTTTGTGCCTCTAAGTAGCCTGCTTCTCAGACTCCTTCTCTGGTCTTCATGTTTATGTGTCATCTTTCCTGAATTGGCTCCTTTTTCACACTCTCTCATCTGCCCCATATAATTATCTGATAATTTTGATGAGCTCAATGTGCAGTGTTTACATGATTATGACCATGAAATGTTAGTCACAACTGAGCCTTTCACAGACTATGATTATGATTCCTTTCCTGAATCAACTTTTTATTTTCCGTGGAGTAAATAACTATCTTATACCATCATTTGCTCAGTTTCTATTGTGCTCCTTTAAATCCTTCCCCCATCCCATCCTATTGGGTAAATCTTCATGAGCCTATTTGAGCCAATCCAGTCTTCTCCCATCTTCATGTTTGTGCAGCCGCCTGGCCTGCAGCTCTCAGTCCTGCCCCATGGGGAGGGGATGCCTACACCTCTGGGGTAGGGCTGACACAGACCCCCTGCAGCTCCTCCTGGGGCCCTTGGCCTCTCTCCTGCTGGCTCCCTGTTGCTGGGATCCCCCGTGCTCCCCTTGTTTAGTTTTCTCCATCTTTTGTCCCATGTTCCCTACTCGTGTCCCGTGGAAGGAAACAAGGAAAGTAGAACAGAAACTCTCACATCTGAGGAGACTTTAGGCTGCCCTCACCCTGAGTCACACAGTCACATGACAGAGACTCTGTGCTGGACAGAGTTGTCCTCAGGATTTGGGGGCCTTGTCTCATGTCTTCCAGCCCACAGGCCTGTGTTGCCTCTTGGAGTCTTCAGAGTGTTTGCCCTTCCATCCTCTTTGTGCTATTTCACTGTGATGTGTCCTGGAATGGGTCTCCTCTCCTCTGCTCTAGGTAAGAATTTGGGTAGGTCTTTCCCTGTGAAATTGAAGAAATATTCCTGAAATTGTTTTTCATCATTTCCTATCTCCATTCTTTATAAAACAATTATTATTAACTTGTTGGAATCACTTGATTAAGAAACAAACAGGTCTTCTCTCCTGCTGCCATCACCCTCCTGATTGTATGACTTCGGGGAAGGACAGCTGTAATCATCCAGTGTATCCACTCAATTATCCATTTCTATGGTCATATTGTTATTTCCCCATAGCTGTTCTATGATTGTATAGCACTGTGTGGAGTTGTGTTTTTGCTTCATATCCATATGCCTGTTGCATCCTGTAGATGTGACTGATGCTAGTGGTAGGGGACCTGCTAGGTCTCCTGGATTCTGCTTTTGTGATATCATGACTTTCTCCACACAGCACTCATCTCAGGAGCGACTTACATTGCCTTCTGTCATTTTTGCTCCATCCCCATCTCCCACATGACCCTGCCAGTGTCCTGTCACCAGGGTGTCACTCTTGCTCTGTGTTGTAGCTCCAGAGGCCAGCTGATCCTGAGCTCCTGGATGCCTGGAGATGTCCCCTGGATTACGGACTTTAGTGTGATTTGAGCAGCTGAGTCATATTGCTCATTAATGTCCTCCTAGGCTCTGAGTCCAGCAGCCTCCCATCACAGAACATTCTGGAACACTGGAACAGCTCACTTGCATGGAGTGCACATCAACCCCCTTCCTGAAGGACAAGTAACAATGAAAGACAAGTCAACAAGTCAAACCTTCTGGGCTGAACCCTGGCTCTACCACCTCCTTCTCTCTAAGTCTTCCCTTGCCTGTCTGTAAAAAAGGATCCCCTATGGGGTACCTCATGGGTTTGCTTTCATGATGAACTTTGACACTCTGTGTAAAACACATGATGATAATCCCCAAGACATGTTAAGTGTTCCACTATTTATACTCAAAATTATCATACTGATTATAACACTTACATAACTTTTATTCTTTGTTTTCATAAACCACAATTCAAGAAACGTTCCTGAAAATACGCTTTCAAAAACATGTGTGATTAACTCCTTAGGATAATCTCCTAAAAGAAAATGTATGTGTCACAATATAAGCACATTTAAATTATGGAGATTTTTTTCAAAAACACCCTTTAAAAATTGTATACCAGTGTTCACTCCCATCAAAATTTATTTTTTATTAATTTATTTTTATTAATTTATTTATTTTATAATTAATTATAATCATAAATTTATTTATTTATTATTTATTTATTTATTTGAGAGAGAGTCTGAGTGGGTGGAGGGGCAGACGGAGAGAATCTCAAACAGACTCCCTACTGATTGGAGAGCCCTATTCAGGGCGGATCTCATGACCCAAATGATCATGACCTAAGTCAGAATCACAAGTGAGTCTATTAACTGATTGAGCCATCTAAGCGACCCTCCCATCAACCTTTAGGATGGTGTGTTTTCCTAACCCTTCTGTGGGGCACTCTCATCAGTTACTTTCAGCTTTGCCAAGTTCATATATTCTAAGTTCTATTCCCATTTCTTAGTGCACATTCTCATTTTTGTTTATGTTTACTTATCACCAATATACTTGTTTGATATTTCATTTCTTCCTTTCCAAATTGTTTTGTAATATATTTAATTCCTTTTTTTTTTTTTTCCTCCTCTGGGTATTTTTTTTTTTTAATTT
>PISX010017849.1:0-42248 GCA_004024625.1 Mellivora capensis | reverse complement strand
CTAAAAGGGTGGCAAAGACCCTAGGAAAATGCCCTTTAAAGAAAAAATTGAATTAACTGCAAGACTAAAGAATCATGGGGAGAAAGCCATGAATTCCACGCATTGCTTTCTCCTCCTCTGGAGTTCCGCTGCTCTCCTTGTTAAGTGAACTTGGTCTTGGCTGGATTTCTTTTGTTCTTCTGGGGGAGGGGCCTGTTGTAGTGATTCTCAAGTGTCTTTGCCCGAGGCAGAGCTCCACCGCCCTTACCAGGGGCCGGGCTGAGTAATCCGCTCGGTTTTGCTTTCGGGAGCTTTTGTTCCCTGAGAGCTTTCCGTAGAGTCCGGAGGATGGGGATGAAGATGGCGGCCTCCTAGTCTCCGGCCCGGTATAGCTGAGATTCGGGGCTCCACTCCTCAGAGAAAAGCCCCGGCTACTCCATATCCCTCACCTCTGGCCGCACTCCGAGCTCACCCAGGCTGCGACCGGTTCAAGGTGACCGCGAGCTGAGAGCTCCCTCCTCGGCTCTGTCTCTGTAGCCGGCTTCCCGCTCCAATACCTGGTAGCTCTGCGACACTCAGACACCCCCGATCCTTCTGTGACCCTGCGGGACCTGGGGCCACACTGACCCCGCGTGGGCTTCACCCCGGTTTAGCCGCTGGAGCGATGTCCCTCCGTGGAGCAGACTTTTAAAAGTCCCGATTTAGTGCTCCATTGCTCCGCCGCTTGCCGGGAGCCGGCCCCTCCCCCGCGGTCTATCCTCCTGTCGCTTTCGATTCACTTCTCCGCCAGTCCTACCTTCCAGAAAGTGGCCGATTTCCTGTTTCCAGAATTGCTGTTCTTCCTCTCTTCGATCTCCCGTTGGATTTGTAGGTGTTCGCAATGTTTTGATAAGCTATCTAGCTGATCTCCTGCTACCTGATGCCGTCTCAGCTGCTACTTCTCCACCATCTTCCCAAGTCTTTCGAAAATTCCTTTTTCTTCACTTCCTCTGCAACAGGTATTATTTCTTGTCTTTTTTATTCTAGTCATTCCAACAGGTGTAAGATGGTATCTCACATGATATAATGTACATATCAATCCTGTAAACTTAACCAATACATGTAGTACTTTTAGGATCTAAACCCAATACATGTCTTCTACTCAATCTTTTTTCTTCCAGCCTTTTGTGACATTGAGTTTCATAGATAGGATAAACACTTTTTTTTTAAGATAAACACTTATGAATTCTTGAAGCCCAGCAGAGTCTTGGGAAATACTCTGGTTGATGGAGAAAAGGAGCACAGCAATCCCTCATATAATCCTCCCATTCAGCAACACCCACCATTTGACTTGGGATCCATTGAGTAGCTCTTTTACCTTAATTAATATAGTTTTTAAATCCTCATTTACATGTCTTCACAGTTTAAGGTAAGATAGGAAAAAAAAAAAGTTATGGGAGAAGGAAATCTTGGACCTAAGTCATGCGATAAACATCTCTTCTTCCTTATATTAGAATGAGGCACCAAGTGGGTGCACACAGAAAGTGGCTTCTTAGTCTTCCTGACTTCTTTGGAAGTCAACACCAATTTTGATGAAGGGAATGACCCTAGGTTCATGAGACATTACAGGTTTCCTGCCAAGTTTTGCATCTACTTGTGGGGTTTGGTCTTTCTGAATGGCTTGGAGTCTGTATCAGCAAATGACAATGATAATAATAATGATGTGCCATCATCCACATAAGCAAATGAGAACCTTCATTTTAGGCCGCTTCAGTTTCTGTACTTCTTCTCTTCCCACAGTGGGAGTGGTAGCAATTTGTGGTAGTGGTGTTATGTGTGTGTGGTTGTGGGGCTACTGAGAATCTAAACTTATAGAGTTTGGACACAACTGTCGAGGCTAGGCAAGAGTAGATAAATGTCTAGGCACTGGGAGAGTGCTCACTAGAAATTCCAAGGGGTAACCTGGTCCCCATGTCTGGGTAGTTGGATGAAACAAACATCACATCCTGTTAGAGGATGATTGGAATTGCCATCACGTTTGACCTATATTCTGTGTGAGGATCAGCGAGTCATCGTAACGTCTAAACTCCTGGTGAGGGAAGGAGCTCCAATGCAGGCACCGAGAGCTTGATTAGACTACTTCAGTAAAATCGGACCATGACTGCTTTGCAACAGATGGTCCTTCATCGTAATTAATGAGAAAAATTGTTTCTTATTCCGTTATATGAGGAAATGTTGTGGATACTCCTGCTTCTAAACCTGACCTCCATCACATCTACAAATTTCCAACAAAGGAGTCAGTACGGAGGGAGAGAGAACCACTGCTGATGGAATGGGGGGATTCTGAAACCAGGCACAAAATATATGCACATAAGTTCAAAAATGTATATTTTATTCCAAGCCAGTATTCAAATCCAATGAAATAAATTTTAACAGAGAAGAATTTAAAAATTTAATAGCATTTATTGAATCTATAATGTGTAGTGTTGAACTAGGAAATCTGGAACATCCTACTTATCCTTCCCTGGATAATAACAGTAGATACAATTTCCTGAGTAATTACTGTCTTGCAGTCACGAGGCTGAGTGATGGACATTTACCATTTCACAACCCTAGGAGGCAGATACTTTATCCCCATTTTACATATAGAAGAACCAAGGCTTAGGTGGCCACTGTCTAAGATCACACAGCTTGCCAAGATGCATAGCTAGAATTCTCATCTGACACATTTAACTAGTTTGCGACATTGCTCAAGTTTGTTGAAGGAAATAATGTGAAAATCCCGTTGGGTTTGCTCCCCTTCAACACATCAACTATTTTCTCTTTCAGCTACCAAACAAATTCTCTAATAAGCTCCTAAATATTTCCATTTACATGGAATTCACATTCCAGTATAACATAGTGGTCATGCTACTTGACAGCAATCTTGCCAATTAAGCAGCAATCCTAATTGGAAGAATTTTGTACTGTGCATACACATTTGCTGTATTCTCAGTAAGCTTACAGCTGCTGGCACAGACATCATTAGAATCTAGGAAAACAACTATTTCCAAGTGAACATCAACATAATGCAAAACATGGTATGTCAGGAAGTGAAGAAATTTGAATAAAAGTTAGCGAATGGGGAAGACAGCTGTACTAAGTCAAGTGAAATCCTGCCTGAGGTCCTGAGTCAAAGTTGCTGCTAAAAAGGAAGTTGGGCCTTTAATGAAAATGAATGGTCAGAAGTTTCGTTTTGCAGTTTGTATGATGGATGTTACAAATGTGATGTTCATTTTACCCTGGTTTCTTCCCTCGTTTTATTCTAGGTGTGTGTGTGTGTGTGTGTGTGGTGTGTTTCAGAATTCAAATGATAAAACTCTCTCTTTTATTTCATGCCTCTTCTAATTTCTCTTAGATAATACATTACTGGGTGGGCCCTGGGCCCAAACTTTTATTTTCCCCGAAGCAATGCTATAATAGTCCTTCCCTGGATGCCAGCGTTGTTTGTTTCATTGCCTGAGTTGAGTACAAAGAAAAAAAATATATTGGTCATAGGGAAGCAAAAAGAACCCCAAGTATGAGATTTATATACTACCAGGACAAACACAAACTCACAGAAACACTGGCGGGAGAAAAAGATGGGAGAGTGGTTATAAATTCTCAGTGTGGGCGAGAAAGGTTATTTTGATCCTTCCTGGATGTATCTTGATATCTTTGTTAAAGGACTCAACTTTCCTAAGATAAAGGGGGATTAAAAATTGGTTTACCTATAGGGGTAGCACTGATTGGGGAAAGGGGATTACCTTGAAGTTTAACTCTATATGAATGTTAAAAAATAAAAATAAACAGTCAACAAAACAAAGAGGCAACCCATGGAATGGGAGAAGATATTTGCAAATGACAGTACAGACAAAAGGTTGATATCCAGGATCTATAAAGAACTTCTCAAACTCAACATACACAAAACAGATAATAAAAAATGGGCAGAAGATATGAACAGACACTTCTCCAATGAAGACATACAAATGGCTACCAGATACATGAAAAAATGTTCATCATCACTAGCCATCAGAGAGATTCAAATTAAAACCACACTGAGATACCACCTCACACCAGTTAGAATGGCCAAAATTAGCAAGAGAGGAAACAACGTGTGTTGGAGAGGATGTGGAGAAAGGGGAACCCTCTTACACTGTTGGTGGGAATGCAAGTTGGTGCAACCACTTTGGAGAACAGTGTGGAGATTCCTCAAGAAATTAAAAATAGAGCTTCCCTATGACCCTGCAATTGCGCTACTGGGTATTTACCCCAAAGATACAGATGTGGTGAAAAAAAGGGCCATCTGTACCCCAATGTTTATAGCAGCAATGGCCACGGTCGCCAAACTGTGGAAAGAACCAAGATGCCCTTCAATGGACGAATGGATAAGGAAGATGTGGTCCATATACACTATGGAGTATGATGCCTCCATCAGAAAGGATGAATACTCAACTTTTGTAGCAACATGGATGGGACTGGAAGAGATTATGCTGAGTGAAATAAGTCAAGCAGAGAGAGTCAATTATCATATGGTTTCACTTATTTGCGGAGCATAACAAATAACACGGAGGACATGGGGAAATGGAGAGGAGAAGGAAGTTGAGGGAAATTGGAAGGGGAGGTGAACCATGAGAGACTATGGACTCTGAAAAAAAACCTGAGGGTTTTGAAGGGGCGGGGGGTGGGTGGTTGGGGGAGCCAGGTGGTGGGTATTAAGGAGGGCACGTATTGCATGGAGCACTGGGTGTGGTGCAAAAACAATGAATGCTGTTATGCTGAAAAGAAATAAAAAAAATTATATTGGAACATTTAAAAAATTAGTTTTCATTTAAACATAAATACCTCTCTTTCTCCTTGTTTCTTGCTTTTTGCTGTGGACACTATGCAGGCATTAAACAATTTTAACAGAGTTTATATTTATACATAATCTCTGTGCATATCACATTCCTTTTGCTGATACATATTCCAGCAAAGAAAACATGCTAAGTCCCTCTCTTCCCCCCTGTTCTTCTTCCTATGCCCTCCCCCTGTGATTCACCCAAGAAAATTCTGCTATTTCCCGGGACTGGTGGTGAAGATCATATGCACTTCCTACCACGGAACTTAAAGCAGATTGTAAAGATCCCCACTGACTGTCCCCGTCATTCCCTCTAAACATTCTTCGCTCCATCCATGATGACCTGTTCTGGTGCCATAGCTGTGTGTCAGCCTCCTGCCTCTATTTCCACCTCTCACACAGCTTCCCTTAATTTCCTTCTCTCATCTACTGCCGGCCGGAATCCTAAAGAGCAGTGGAACTCGCTGTCTCTCTTTGCTCAGCCTGCTGGGTTTGATAACTCCTCCAGCCAGGCCCATGAAGCTACTCTTATAAAGTTTGACAACGGCCCTGGCCAATGGAAATTGTTCACTATTTGTAATTTCAGGTTTCTCTAAAATTAGACTCTTTGGATGACTCTACATACTCAGGTATTTTGTATTTATTTGCTTTCAATATTCCTATGCCCTTTGGGGCATACGGCTCTATACTTCCAACCACTTATTGTCTGTTTTCTTGGTGAGATTCTCTTCTCCTTCCACTGTATCAATGTGATGATACCATCTATCCTTCATCTAATTTTCTCTCTACATATTCCCTTTGCATTAGGTTATCCATTTTCATGATTTTCAAGTACCTGACATGTTTGCAAAAATATACCCACAGTATCATCAACCCATCAACCACGTCACACATATTCAGCTCTTGTTATGTGCAGAGAGTACACTTGGCTCTAAGAAAGTTCATATTTTTTAAATGCTTATTATTTGTTGTAAACTGTATTGATCTTGAAGAGATCCTTACGACTGCTTTCCCAGAAAGGGTCCCTTATTCCCAACGTTATAAAGAAACCAAATCTCAAAGAATGCAAGTAAAATTTTCACATAATATTGTTGGCTACTGCAAATGCAGGACTGAGAACGAGGGTTTGCTGACTTGAAATGCTGTAATCTTTCCACCATCAAATTTGCCTTCCTAGTCCTTCTGCTCAAAGGGTTGACATTCCTGCTGGGGAGCTGGGACATACGAAAACCTGCTGTTCAAAGGCTTCTCTAAATGACAAAATACCCCGTCAATGTTTCCAGCACAGTTATGTTTTTCAACTTTCAAACTTTTTTCTTTTTTTGCCACAGAAGAAATGGTAAAGAATTATTCAGCATCTATCAATTCTTTAGTCAGCTCATGTGTCTATCTCTGTCATGAAGCCTCCTCTGGATCTTCCTACGAATACTGAGTGGTCCCCACCGCAACCCCCCCTCCCCCAACTCTCAGCTCGTAAACAATTTTCTTTCAGCCAAAATTCTATATCAGTCTATTCTGTTATTCTACTTTTCTTATTTATGGGAGGAGACTCCAAGGAGAACTAGAAGCTTGCGGCAGCTAAGGCTTTGGCTTTGTGGCTACCCAGAAGAGGGAGAGCAGAGAAGTACTGTTCAATAAATATATTCTTAATTTTACTGAACTGAAAACTGAACTGAATTTCTTTGTGACCTCCTTTAATGCTGGAAAATGGGGGAAAAAGCTTAGTAATGTAAAACTAATGCTGATGTGCAAGGGAAAGCAACAAATGATTGATTATACAAGTCTGTAAGAGGAAGTGTGTTTGCAGCTATTCCTAGCTCTGTAAATCAGAAATAGCTTGCCAGATGTGACTCCCAGTTTTCTATAAAATTCATCATTTTCTATATGCATTTACAAAGCAAAGAAAGGCTTTTATAGATAGCAACACTGAAAGAAACTTAGGCCTGCCTTCCTCTCTTCCCTTCCTAGTTCCCATCCCTCTCCCTCCCGCTCTCCCCTTCCCTCCCATCTCCCTCTCTGTATTTTTACTGTATGAAACACATTTAACTATGGACATTGAACGGTGAGCAGATACACTTTAATATAACGTGAATGTGAAGCAGATGCAAAAACAATAAAGGGTTGAACTTGATGACTCTTGCAGTCTCTCACAGATCTAGGATTCTGTAATTGTGTTAATGTGGCATTTTTAAAAAAGATTTTATTTATATATTTGACAGAGAGAGAGAGAGATCACAAGCAGGTAGAGAGGGGGAAGGAGGCTCCCCGCTGTGCAGAGAGCCTGATGCGGGTCTCGATCCCAGGACCCCGGGATCATGACCTGAGCCAAAGGCAGAGGCTTAATCCACTGAGCCACCCAGGTGCCCCAACATTTTTAATAACTTTATGCTAAATATTCAACAACACTGAAATTCCAGTTGAAGTTTGGTGGCTCCCAGAAGCCGTGAGCTCTGCTGTGCACCTTGCCTGCCTCTCCATGATACTCATACTTATTAACACTGACTCAGTCCTCAGGTGAAAGCCCCCCCTCCCCAGGTGCACTGTCCCTTGCCCAGACTAATGTCTACTTTGCTTCTGCTACAGAAGCACATGCCTTCAAAATAGTATATTCAGTTCAGAATCATGAATACGGCCATTTTAGTTACTTGCAGTGCCTTAGAAACATGGCCCTATGAATTGTGGTCCAAACAGCTTATGTTCTTATATATTGTCCTCAGCTAAATTTTGTTAAATTGAATTTCAAAGCTTTGGTTTTTGTAAGACTTGTGAGGAATGTTTGTAGAAATAGGTCCCTAGTCTCTACCAAGTCTCTACCAAGACATTCTTGTCTAATAGTCTTGGGGGGAAACCATGATGTTTGAAAATTTTATTTAGTACTCTATAATTCCGATGTTGATGGTGTGGTTTTCTCTGGATCAAACACTGAGAAACTCTATCCCTTACTATTTACTCTTGACTCTTTTCATGCTGCATGGTGAAGAATTTAACTTTAAATACCATAAAATAACAAATATCACAGTAAAAATGACCACTTTATAGCAATTGTTTTATGTGTGGTAACCTGATATTCTTTTGAAGATAGAGATTTCTTATTTCAAACCCAAATTATATGTTGAGCATCACACTGAGAAATCATACTGACATAATGATAAAATTGTTCATAATCTTATACAGCATATTTTTCAACATTAAGAACTTGATAAGCTAGCTGCAATCACTGTATTACGTAACTATGAATTAATATGCTTGTTAACAATAGACCTCATTGGGACCCTGATGTCAATAGAAAAGAAAACACATGGCTTTGAATGAGGTCCTTGTGGTAATTCAGGATGATGAAAGCAGGTGACTGACTCCTGTCTTATTGCAAACTGTGGCTCAAAAAAAATCATATTACAGCATGTTTCTAGTTTATTTTAATGTACTTTGTTCAAATAGATCAATACATCAAATGATCAAAATCCAGAGAAAAAGGGATAAAAAAATGCCTCCCATCAGGAATCATTAGATTAATATAATCCTTAGAATAGAAATAACCAGTCTCATCTGCTTCACAAGGTAGGAATCTCCTTTTGAAATGATCCATTCACTCACTGGCCAGGTAGGAAGGGATCTCCTTTTTTTAGAGGTGGTTTCATCCCCCAGTGGACAGCAATAATTATTAGAACTATCCTCCTCATATTTAACCAAATTAACATTTTAATAATTTCCTAGCTTCAGTTTACCATGGAATAACAGAATAGGAATTGGTTCCTATTTCATAGGATAGCAGGGGAAGAAGTCAGGTTTCGTAGAGTGGGTTGAACTATTCTGTCTTCTGTGATAGATGTTTGAAATGTGTTAGTGATTTTTTTCCTCATTCAATCCCCATGAGGAAGGTGTTATTCTTCTTCTTCTCTCATGTTAGAGATATAGAGACTGAGACAGGGAGAAGTTGAACAGCTTGTCTCTGGTCATAGTTTATAGGCACATAGTTTATAGGGACTGGAACCTGGACCTTCTATACTGTTCATCCTTTTTTCAAATGAAGATTTCTTAAAGTTGTTTAGTGAAAAATTGCATAGCTACAGAAAACTACAGAAAGTAATATAATGAACCATCATTATATTATCAGTATAATGTACTCATTAACCAGGATCAAAAATTATCTATTTATGGCCAATTTTGCTTCAGTGATATTTCAAGCAAATCTAAGATATCATATATCATATCCATCATTACAGCAGTTTGTATCTCTAAAAGGTACTCTTTTAAGAACTTAATCTTACAAAACAAACTGAGGGTTGCTGGGGGCAGGGGGTCGGGAAAGGTGGGTGGGGTAATGGACATTTGGGAGGGTATGTGCTATGGTTAGTGCTGTGAAGTGTGTAAACCTGGCGATTCACAGACATGTACCCCTGGGGATAAAAATTTGTTTATAAAAAATAAAAATTAAAAAAAAAAGAAAAAAAAAGAAATATAAACAAAATACCATTATTCAACCTAAACATTTTCTCAATAATTAAGTCTTCTTAACGAAATAGGAGTGTTCATAATAGAATGTGAATTGATAAAGAATAACTGAGGGTTTTGGAGGGGAGCGGGGTGGGAGGTTGGGTGAGCCTGATGGTGGGTGTTATGGAGAACATGGACTGCATGGAGCACTGCGTCTGGTGCATAAACAATGAGTTCTGGAAGACTGAAAAATTAAAAAAATAAATAAAAATTAAAAAAAGAATACTGTAAAACTATATATGCTATAATCTTAGTTAAGAAAGAAAGAGAGGAAGGAAGGAAGAAAGGAAAGAAAGAAGGAAGGAAGTGGGAGGGAGGGGAAAAAAAAAGAAATGCTTATTCAGAGAAAAATGACTTGAAGGACATAAAGCCAGATATTGTCAGTAGTCTATAGTTAACCCCGTGTCATGGGATTAGAGAAGATTTTTGTTTACTTTTGTATTTTTGTGTGTATTTTAACTAACAGGAATCTACCATTGGATAACAATTCATACTTACTTAACACTGTAAGATTTCTCAAGTGTTGAGCATTGTCATTCAGCCTTTACTTCTTGCACATCTACTGTGACAGACATGCTAAGTACTGAATATGTACTGAGTGAATAAGGAATGAATGAATGAACATATACCGAGCAAATCACATGGTTTTTGATCTTAAAAAAAAAATTAAGTCATTTTTAAGGCAACTATTTGATTTCATTCATTTTTACATAAATTATGATAGATTTCAGTAAATTTTTTTTTAACTACAAAAAAATTTTTTGGCAGCCTAATGACCATAATGTCTGCGTACAGTGGGCTGGACATGGCACTGAACATAAGAGGTGTAGTTCATGCTCTCATGTAGCTAATAGGGTAAAAGATACAGACTCACCAAGTCACTGCAGGAGTATGGTGGGATATAAGAACATGTGACATGGGGGTATTTACCTAATTTTGGAATGCAGGGAAAGCCTCCTGAAGAAGCAGGCTAAGCCCTAAAGAATGCATGAGAATTAATTTAATGAACACTGGACAGAAAGAGCGTTCCAGAAAAAAGCCTAGGATGTGTGAACACTGGAGAATGAGAAGAACATGGGATATTTGAAGAAATAAGAGCCCAGTGTGGCTGAAGCAGATATAGTGGAAGAGAAAGAGATGGGGCCAAGGTAAGATTGGAGAGGCTGTTAAGATGGAAATCAGGTAGGGCCAATGCGAAGACAGTGAAAGGCGTTAAATACAAACTATTTCTTCATATATAGACCTGTTTATTTGCTAGAGCCAATGCAGATGTAAAGATGCAGAATCCTTGCAGATGGAGCCTTTCTACAAACAGCTCGAGGGAGGAGCTGGCCCACTTGGGCGACACACACAGTGGGAGACGGTTAATGGTTATGTCTTCCTTGTTGAACACTGGGATTTCCATTTCCTTGAGAGGCATAAAGTGGTTCTAGAGCACAGATTTCCCTCTCTGGCTGTGTGAATCCTCCCCCACTGCACACACACCTTCTCAGTCTGCAACATGTTTGTCTTAACGAACTGCTGCTCTTCCAACAGCTCTGGGTTCTCAGCAATGATTTCACTCAACAATTGGCTTTTAAAGTTCAATAATTCTCGTTTCCACAGCATGGGTTTGTGAAAGAGAAAACTCTCATACTACATCTTTCTAGTGACACTGTACCAGTCAGCACTCTTGGTCAGCACATATGTTAGATGCTAGTTTGGCAGAGGACACAGGAACAATCATCATATACTGAACCATCACTTGCTTTGGCAGGCATTTCTCAATATATTCCACACTTCCAATGCCTTTTCACTTGCTGACTGTCCTATTGGAACGTAAGTTTTACCAGCTACTCGAGATATTATGCATTTCAGTATAACCATAAAATTCAAGGAATAGATTTTGGTATGCAAGTTTTCACTTAATGCAAATTGAGGAAGTTATGGCTTAATCTTGATTTTGAAATATATTTAGGGATAAAATGTCACTGACTTATTAAGAGAAATGGATACTATTTCTCACTTGTACACAGTGTAGACTTGGATAAATTACCCACCCTTTTTCGGCCTCACTTTCCTTATCTATAAAGTAAGAATTTAGGAAAAGTTTGCACAGAATTTTTTAAAAACTTGTTTTAGAATTAAAAGTCCACATATGGGGCACCTGGGTGGCTGAGTTGGTTAAGCGTCCAGCTCTTGATTTTGACTCAGGTCATGATTTCAGGGTCCTGGGATCAAGCCGTGCATCAGTCTCCATGCACAAAAGGAAGTCTGATTGAAGATTTTCTCCTTCTGACCCTCCCCCAATTTGTGCTCCCTGTCTCTTTCTTTCTTTCTCAAATAAATAAATAAATCTTTAAAAAAAGTCCACATATAGGTTAGAGATTTTATCTAAGGTATTTTGAACGAATGATATATATATATACATGTGTATATATATATTACATAATATTTTATCTAAGGTATTTTGAACAAATAATAATACATAATAAAACATATATTAATAATATAGAACATAGAATATTAACACACATTATTACATAGTATGTATTATTAATATATCATTATATGTTAATACATATTATTAATACACACATACATATATAATACATGATATAATACATAATATAATACATAATTATGTATTATGTATGTATTATGTATTATTATGTATTATATTATGTATTATATATGATGTAACATATATAATGTAATATATGTTATATTATTAGGCATCATTACATATATACTATATATTTATATATTAATATATATATTACATATATATTACATATCACACTGAAGCTGTATAATTAACATCATTAAGTAATTTCAAATGGTGAGCTTTTTTTAAGATCAAATAAAGGAGAGAGATTGAAGTATCTTAATAGTTATTTATATACTTTTGTGAGTATAACAATGACAGTAAATATTTAAATAGCACTTACTATATCTTAGGCATCGCTTTAAGTTCTTTCCATGTACTTTAATTTTTCACATCCCCCTTAAAAAGTTACTAATATTAACCCTATATATAATAATGAAGAAACTGAGGCCCAGAAAGACAAGGTAACTTTCCCATAATCACAACCACAATTATGAACCTAAATACTTGGGCTCCCGAGTCTATACTTCACTGCTATATTGTGTTGTGTTGCTGCAAAATTTACTAGTAAAGTAGAAGAGAGAGGAGCATGGTTTGATTAGGAGTCAATCTAGGGATTAGGAGGAGGTCTTTTCTCTAGACCAGAGATGATCTTGGATAAGTCATGTCATCTGTCAGGGCTTCATATATTTGAAATACAAGAATTGAAATAATTCATTGTTTTTCCTTCTATGCGCTCAGAACAAGGCTGCCATTCTAACAGTTGGGTTCCTTAAGACTCAATTAAGTAATTAAGATCAGTTTAATTTATTAAAATAAATATAAGTGAATGTAGGGCACACCCTTATTTCTTATTTCTGTCATTATATATACTAGAATCTAAGATCAAGTGAAATATCACTGAATTAATTAATACATAATTATTATTTTGCTGTAATGTAGTGATATTTGTGATATTATACAAGATGTTCAAAACTTACATGTACTGGTATCTAACAAGACTGAAAACAGAACGAGGTGGTTTTTAAGATGCTTCTAGCTTTTTAGTAGCAGGGCTTCAAACATGGCTCCCAAGTAAACTATCTATACCTCTCTCCCTTAATCCTGAGCTGGCCACTTTTGACAAATTAAATGTGGCCCAATCCAAACCATATGACTTCCAAGACTGGGGCAGAAGTCCTATACTTTGGCTTCAGTCTCTTGGAAGACCCGCTCTGGGAGCCTGAGCCATCATGGAAGAAGTCCAACCACCCTGCTAAACTAAACAGAACTGTGAAGACCAGAAGACAAAGGTCTGAGCTCATCCTTGCAGTTGTTCCCACTCAGATCCTAGACGTGCACAGGAAGGTTTCGTGGACCCTCCGGCCCCGACCAACTGTCAGCTGAATATAGTAAGTGAACCCAGTGGATGTCACCATCCACTAACCAGCCATCTGAGAGCCTTTCCTGTCACCAGAAAAAGTAAGATGGGTATGGTTTTAAGCCACAAGATTTTGTATTAGTGACACAGGAACAGGTAACTGACAATTCTGAAAGTCAGTAATTCAGTACACCATGGAGTCATCACTTTGTTTTTAGACTGTATTTTAGCTGTTCAAGAATGGCCCCATTCTTTCTAAGAAAGAATGGTCACAAAGGTGATGCAGGTGAAGTTCAGTCAAAGCATCCAGTGGTGCAAGGGAAAGCCAGCATGAGTTTGGAGTTGGAAGTAACTCTGCCCTCAGCAGGTAACAAAGTCTGGCAATTTTATTCTTTTAGCCTCATCTGCAGAACGGGAATAATATTAGCTACCTCATAAAGGATTAAATATAATATTAAACATATAAGAGATAATTATTTGTAGTTGTTATGAGTTAAATTATATTCCCCTCATTCATAAATTGAATCCTTAACCCCCAGTACCTGAGTATATGAAATTATTTGGAAATAGAATTATTACAGATAGAATTAGTTAAGAGCAGGTCATACTGTATTGGGTAGGCACCTAATCCATGAGGATTGATTTCCTTAAAAAAGGAGAACTTTGGAGAAAGACCACATTGAAACAATGTAGACAGGCATAAAGAAAAGATGGCCATCGACAAGCCAGACAGAGGGGCCAGAACACATTTTTCCATCAAAGCCCTCAAAAATAGCCAGTCCTGCCAATAACCTTGATTTTGGACTTCTAGCCCTCAGAACCATGAGACAATATTTCTGGTTTTTAAGCCACCCAGTTTGAGTACTTTATTTTGGAAGCTCTAGCAAACGAATATTGTAGAATTGCTGTTTGTACTTCTAAGCTCAGTGACATCCCTTCCCACAGTCATCTGATGATTTGTACAGCATGAAGCTTTTGTTTAGGTTAAATGTTCTATAAGCTACTAATGTATACCAAGATGCAGCCTATTTCAGGAAATTTTGCATTTAGAAAAGATCATTTGGAAAACCTTATTCTGAAGAACTGTCAACATCAGTGGACTGTCAGGATGCTTGTTGAAGAGAAATTCCTGGTACTGCTCGGTCAATTCCCGTCACAATTTATGTTCAATATTGAGGTTTTGATCGGCACCTCAATTTTTGAAGGGATATTTCAGGGCTAAGTTTGCAGGGCAAAGTAATCTCTTTTTAATACATAATTGATGCCACATGTTTCTATAAAACATGTCCAGTTGGAACAGACTAGGGAACAAATTAATTCCAACCAAAAAATAATCCAATTTATTACTAATTGCAAAAACAGTTGACAGAAAGATTGTACAGCCTGCTGCTCGCACATGAGCAGTGAAATTACCACGTCTGTGACAACCAAACACTAGGAAAACAGTAGCGCTAAACAGCATTTGACATCTCCACACTGTGGAAACCCTGCAAATAATAGAATGCTTTAATAAGGTGAATTTTTGTTTACTCCTGTTTGAAATTATCAAGCACTATTTGTGTATCTAATAGCTTCATTGTCTATCACATTTACAGAAAGACTCGAAATACATGATACCAAACTAACAGCATGTCACAGGACTCTGAAAATATCATCTGGTCAGCATCTGGTCAGGAGGAAGCACACGGGTGGATTTCTGATTTATGCACACGCATTTACGCAGACAGACACTGCATAGTGGCTCCCAGTAACCAATTTGGTGGGAATGATTTTTTTTTAAAGATTTTATCTATTTATTTGAGAGAGAGCATGAGCAGGGGGGAGCAGCATAGGGAGAAGCAGATGCCCCACTGAGCAAGGGGCCTGACCATGGACAAATCCCAGGACCCTGGGATTGCGACCTGAGCTGAAGGCAGAGGCTTAACCTACTGAGCCACCCAGGTGCCCCACAGAATCATCATCCTTTGCCAGAAAATAAATTTCAAAAAATCTCAAAACCTTTATCTATTTATAAAAGTGACCAGTTCCGTTTAATTCACAGCTATTTAATACATGGCTATCTGGGTCTGGAACATGGTGGGCACTGTTCCAAGTGCTGGAGATACAGAGATACAGAGGTGAAGGGGTCCCTCCCTCAGTGGAACTTATGTTCTAATAAGAGAGAGAAGGACAGTATAGAAAAAACTAACAAATTAAAAAAATCTTCAGATAATGATAATTTCTGTGAAGAAAAATATTGAAAGGCAAAGGGATAAAAGGGATAAGGAAGGGGTTGGGATGGCTGAGGGGAGACCGACACCCAAGGAGGTGAGGGGTAGACAGAGGCCAGAGAATGTTACCTGACCCCACCCTGGGGTGCTTGGCCCGTTATCTTTCATTAGCACCTAGGATAAGGGTACTTCATAATATGATTAGGAACTGTTAACATTCTAGAAGATACGACATATTCCCTCTCCTCTGACAGACCAAACAATAATTCATTGTGACTGAATTAGAAACTTCTTACAACACTCTCCCAGTTGTGCCACTAACTAACCTCATACTGGTGGACAGAAGCGCACTTCACATATGCAGATCTCAGGTTCTCTCCCTTTTGAATAAGAGGATTAGATCACATTTTGTACTTTTTTTTTCACTCTAAAAATTAAAGAATTTAGATCATTTTCCTTCAATGGGTTGAAAGAGTAATTCAAATCCAGCAAGAAAAAATACAGCAGGGATAAATGGAACCACAGTGGTCCTGTCAGTTTTAAATTATATATCACATGTGGGAGTCCTGAAATACTCCAAACGTCTCTAGGAAGCCACAACTAATGGTAGGAAATAATATGATCATAAAGAAGAAAGGATATCACACAAGTCTAGCACCTTGTGATTTAAGGCCTTAGGGTTCAATTTGTAGCTAACCTTTTAGACTCTCTAATCTAGTGAATTTCTTTATGATATTTCCAAATATTTCATTTATTGCATTGCGCCCTGCCCCATCCTCATTTATGATTTTTTAGGAATATAATTCACCTTTTTAAAGTATAAAATTCAGTGGTGTTTTAGTACATTTACAAAGTTTTGCAGTCATCACCACTAATTCTGGAATACTTTCATGGACCCCAAATAATACTTCACGTCCATTAGCCTTCACTCCTATCCCTCCTTCTTTCCCCTCTAGATAAATAATAATCTGCTTTTTCTTTCCGTGAATTTGCCTATTTTGCACATTTCATAGAAATGGAATCGTACAATATGCGACTTTTTTTTTGTTTGGCTTTTCTCACTTAGCATGATGTTTCCAAGGTTTATCCATGTTGTAGCATGAATCAATATTCCATTCCTTTTTAGCTAAATAATACTCCTTCCATTCCATAGATATAGCACACTTTATGCATTCATTCCCCAGCTGATGGATGTTTTGCTTCTACTCTTCGGCTATTATAAATAATGCTGCTATGAATACGTATATACAAGTTTTTGTATAAACATGTGTTTTATAGAAGTAGAATTGCTGGATCATATGGTAATTCTATCTTTAACTTTTGGAGAAACTGCCAAATTGTTTTCCACACAGCTGCACCATTTTAATCCCCACCAGCAACGTCTGAGCATTCCAATGTCTCCACAGCCTTGCCAACACTAGTGAATTTTTTGGACTAATCAATAGATGCATTTTGGAAGAGATGGCAGATAGAACTTTTTTTTTTCCAGAATGTATATGATAGTAGAATTCAAATTTGAAGAAATTTAAAATGAGCTATTTTGCAAACAAACATTCATTCTTTACTGTAGCTGTTTATAAAGTTAGTCTCCTCAAAGTGCTGAGAATCAAAGCATGCTATTATTGTTTCTTATTATATTAATTTTTTATCTGTAATATATTCTGTAACACTTTATGCTTTTGAGAAGAATTCAGGATAGTTTATGTACCTGATATCCTATCCCAGGGAAAGGGGTTTATAGATGACAGTCATCACATCGCAGAGTGAACTGACAGGGTGTGACCGTGTGATCACAATAAGATAAAACAGAACAAGACAGGGACCAAGTGCTCAGCTCTTAGGGAAGGACTAAGAATGTAGGTTAGGCTTGGCTACAGATGGACTATGTCACTAGAGTATTCCAACCCCAAATTACTTCTCAGATACATGATCAGCATGAGTCAGTGAAAACAGATCAAGATGTTCCCATGGGAATGAATGATCCATGAAAATGGCAATCGGGAGATATTCAGAACACAAATAGTTTTAGGGTCGCATGAAAAAATAGGTAACTAGTCCCTGCCCTGGGATGAGAATGGGTGTCAAGCGCTTTAGTTCCCCGGGCTAAGGGGCTGACAGATGTGTGGTCATCTTCAGAGAGCCCTGAAATA
The DNA here is from genome assembly GCA_004024625.1 of Mellivora capensis. NCBI lineage: Eukaryota > Metazoa > Chordata > Mammalia > Carnivora > Mustelidae > Mellivora > Mellivora capensis. Next base: position 24,631 of record PISX010017849.1, on the reverse strand, counting down.
CTCCGCAGGTCACAAAAACAAACATGCGGAGAAAGAAGCCGAAACCAAAGCCAAGGGCTTCCTCAGGCACATGAGCTCTGGATCTCAGGCATGGCAGCCCCTTTACCTACATAAGAGCATGAGGATGAAAGGTGTGCCCTGGGGGAAGCCCGGGTCAGCAGAGCCTTCACTCCAGCTAAGAGCGAGCTGCAGTCCAGGGCCTCCCAAGCTGGCCGAACAGAGCTTTGACTCCGAAATTGAACAGCAGCTCTGCGGTTACCAGGGGTTTTAAATCCACCTGCATTCTGAATGTGTGGGAAAGTGATTTAGTTCTAAACCTTAAGTACTCCCTTCATCCAGTTTGTTTTTTCTGAAAATCGGGGAACTGCTGAAGCTTTGGTCAGGAAAATGGGGTTTAATCATTAAGAGGGGGGAAAAAAGTAGGTAAAAATAAAGCCAGGGTTGCTCATATTTATGGAGAATGAGATTAGGGATGTGGTTGAGGTAGGTGGGGTTTCACAAAATGGGACTTTTTTCACAAAATGGGTTTTTTTCTGCTGCCCACATCACACCCACCTGGCTGCCAGGTCTGATGGGCTCACTCATGCTAATGGGGCTCACGCCTCACCCTCTTCTCTTTCTTCCCTTTGCAGTGTCTCACCCCATCTTGCTGGTTTCTTCTGCAGAAATTCCATAGGCTACTAATCCTTCTCCCTGATGCCAGCTTTCCCTACTTCACTCCCCTCTTCATCAGTGTCCACAGCACTGCCTGAAAGATATAAAACCTCACAGCCATCCCAGGACAAAAACCCTGAAGCTCTCCAGCACTTCCAGAGTAAAGTTCAGAACTCACAAGCATTATGTCTATGTTTGACCTCCACCTGCCTTTCCAGACTCATTATACGTGAGGGCCCTTTTTCTCACTCCATGGGTTTTGTTGGTTGGTTTTTCCTCACACAAGACTTACTTATTTATTTTTATTTTTTTTGAAAGATTGTATTTATTTGAGAGAGAGAGAGACAGAGACAGAGAATGAGAGAGAGAACACGAGAGGAGAGAGGTCAGTGGGAGAAACAGACTCCCTAGTGAACAGAGAGCCTGATGTGGGACTCAATCCCGGGACTCCAGGATCATGATCTGAGGAGAAGGAAGTTGCTTAACTAACTGAGCCACCCAGGTGCTCCCCTCCACAGGACTAATTTAAAACTGACCTAAAATCAGAGTTCTTTTGCTGATTCTGCATGTTTGCATTTCACATATATATTTTTTAAAGATTTTATTTATTTGTCAGAGAGATAGAGTACAGGCAGCAGAGTGGCAGGCAGAGGCAGAGGGAGAAGCAGGCTCCCTGCGGAGCAAGGAGCCTGATGTGGGAATCAATCCCAGGACGCTGGGATCATGACCTGAGCTGAAGGCAGATGCTTAACCGACTGAGCCACCCAGGCATCCCATGCATTTCACATATTTTTTTAAAGATTTATTTATTTATTTGAGAGAGAGAGAACGTGCACGTGTATGGGAGCAGGGGACGGGCAAAGGGAGAGGAAGAGAGAGAATTCCAAACAGACACCCTGTTTAGCATGAGCTAGATGGGGGACTGGATCTCACAACCCTGAGATCATGACTCTGAGATCACAACCCTGAGATAGCCACCTGAGACAAAATCGAGAGTCTAAGGCTTAGCTGACTGAGCCACCCAGGTGCTCCTCATGTTTTTGTTTCTTAGATTTTACTTCCTGACCTTTCCTGACTATTAACTCCTTCTCTGAACTTTCCATTAGTCTACAGACCTCATCAGAGCACACCACAGTCTTCCTTTGTGCCCCTGGCTCAACTAAATTAGTATCACTGACAGCTTTGGAGTGCAAGCTCTGTGGAAGAACAGATGATGTCTTGGTCATCTTTATTTATTGAAGTGCTTGGCCCACAGTAAAAGGCTCCATAACTCTTGGATTAAATGCAAATATGTATGCCCAAATGTATGAATGGTAAGTCTAAGATTGAGAGTTCTCTTTGATTCATAACGGTCTTAGAAACTGTACTCTACAGCTGTACGTCACCATCCATTGTGTCAGCAAGGACATGGCGAGTTATTAACCACTCTATGCCTCACTTTCCTCATATGTAAAAGGGAATTAATACATAAAAGTCACTCGGTAACACTGAGCAGTTTTACTGTTATTTCAAAGAACTTCCTGCTGTAGAGTTAAGGAATGGGAAAACAGCAGGAAGGCAAACATACCACACCAGGAGCCATGGGGGTAACAATGTGTCTTTGGTGGAAGAGTTTAGAAAGACACTTTGTGCTTTATGGCAAGGTAGCCAGACTGCATTTAGCCCAGAGTCCTTATTTTATGTTGTTTGGAAGACTATGCCAAATTTTAGGGGCTATAAGCAATAGGATGCCCATGAATTCATGCACTACCTTTTGGACCACGTGCACTTGGAACTCCAGGGCGGTTTCAACGGTGTTTCCCGCTCAGCAATTCTATAGGAGAATTCTGCTCTATCTGCAAGTAACAAATGTTGCATAAATGGCGCATCTACAGTTGTCACAGCTATATTCGGAGGTATTCTTCAAAATGAGGTTAACTGCCTCATATGTGGGATAGAATCTAGAAAGTTTGATCCATTCCTAGACCTTTCATTAGATATTCCAAGTCACTTCAGAAATAAGCGCTCAAAGAATCAAGAAAATGGACCAGTTTGTTCATTATGAGATTGTCTTCACAGTTTTACTGACTTAGAAAAACTTGATGAGACAGAGTTATATATGTGCCACAAATGCAAAAAGAAACAAAAATCCACTAAAAAGTTTTGGATTAAAAAACTACCCAAGGTGCTATACTTACATTTGAAACAATTTCATTGGACTGCATATTTAAGAAACAAAGTTGATACCTATGTAGAACTTCCCCTGAGAGGCCTGGACATGAAATGCTACTTGCTAGAGCGTGAGAACAGTGGCCCAGAGCACTGCCTGTATGACCTTGCCGCTGTGGCGGTTCACCATGGTTCCGGGGTCGATTCTGGACATTACACAGCCTATGCAACTCATGAAGGTTACTGGTTCCATTTCAATGACAGTACTGTAACACTGACTGGTGAAGACACCGTTGTGAAAGCAAAGGCCTACATCCTTTTCTATGGGGAACGTCAGGCCAAAGCTGGATCAGATAAACTTTAATACCTCCTTTAAATCATTGTTTAATGATTGTTTAATGATCAATCAGCTGATTGATAAAATTACTAAACAAATAAATGAACGACTGAGAGATTGTTTGACAACATTTATCTTAGGATCCTAGGATACTTTAGGGTCTTATTTGGCCTGGTAACTTGGAGCTTATTAATATTATATTTTCTCAAAGTTTAAAAATATATATATATATATTTATTTATTTATTTGAGAGAGAGAGAGAGAGAGAGAGATTGAGAACATGAGTGGGAGGGGCAGAGGGAGAGGGAGAGAGAATCCTAAGCAGACTCCATGGTGAGCACAGAGCTGCCAAGGCAGAACTTGATCCCAGGACTCTAAGGTCACCACATGAGCTGAAACCTGGAGTCAGATGCTCAACCGACTGAGCCACCTCAGGTGCCCCAATATTTTCTCCATTTTCAAAAATGTTTTTGCTTGGATATTTTTGTAAACAATATGATTTTGTGAACAATAATGACTCTTAGCTCCAGGTCTCTCATTTCATAACAAGGCTATTGTTATGTTAGGAAGGCATTTCTAAGCTTGATTTAGAAAGGACAATGTGTCTTGCTGTAAAAACCGTAGTAGTACCAAACTTAGCATATTCCTACTCTTGACTATTTACAAACCACTGCTATTATCATACCAGTTATGTTGAAATTAATCTCTGACAAATAAATAAATAAAATCTTTAAAAAAAAGTCGCAGAGCAAAGGAAACAACAAAACTAAAACACAATCTACTGAATGGAAGAAGATATTTGCAGATAACATATCTGATAAAGGGGTAGTATCCAATACAAATACATGAAAGATGCCAACATCACTAGTCATCAGGGAAATACAAATCAAATCCATAATGAAATATACTTATACCTGTCAGAATAGCTAAAATTAACAAGTCAGGAAACAGCAGATGTTGGCAAGGATGCGGAGAAAAGGGAGCACTTTTACACTGTTGGGAATGCATCTAGGGTAGCCACTCTGGAAAATAGTATGGAGGGTCCTCAAAAAGTTAAAAATGGAACTACCCTACAACCCAGCAATTGCACTACTAGGTATTTACCCAAAGAATACAAAAATGCTGATTCAAAGGTGCACATTCACCCAAATGTTTATAGTGGCATTATCAACCATAGAGAAATTATGGACAGAGCCCAAATGTCCACTAACTGATGAATGGATAAAGAGCTGGTGTGTATGTACACACACACACACACACGCACGCACACACACACAATGGAATATTACTCAGCCATCAAAAAGAATGAAATCTTGCCATTTGCAACAACATGGATGAAACTAGAGGATATTATGTTAAGCAAAATAAGCCAGTCAGAGAAAGACAAATATCAGATGGTTTCACTCCTATGTAGAATTTAAGAAAGAAAGCAGATGAACATAGGGGAAGGGAAGGAAAAATAAAATAAGATAAAACCAGGAGAAAGGCAAACCATAAGAGACTCCTAACTATAGTGAACAAACAGGTTTGCTGGAGGTGAGATGGGTGGAGGATGGGATAAATGGGTGATGGGCATTAAGGAGGGCACTTGTTGGGATGAGCACTGGTTGTTATATGCAACTGATAAAGCATTAAATACTACTCCTGAAACCAATACTACATTGTGTGTTAATTAACTTGAATTTAAATTAAAAAATTAAAAATTTTAAAAATAAGGAAGGAACTTCAGCCATTATGACATTATTGCATACTTTGATAATGAGTAGAGAACTCTTAAGAGGCAGTAAAAGAATACAAAATAATATAATTAAACCTACAGACTGAGAAAAATAAAAAGATGGAAGAAATAGAGTTTGCAGAAGCTTGGTGCAGAATTTTAAATAAGAGGGAGAGGCCTTTTCATCATCATTATCTGGTATGGTCTAGGTTGGCACAGAGATTTTATTAAAGTATTGCTTCCTTGTAAGCAATCTCTGCCCAGGAAATACTATGCAATATATTCCAATAGTCAGCCTTTTGAGGAATTTTTGGTCAAACTTTAGATGCATTCTTAGGCTTAATAATGTTTCTTTTTGAATTAGTGGAGAGCATACCCTGTGTGATTTTGTGCCTATTCAACAATTTAACCTGATCTTCTCTGACCCCTATTGCCTATTCAGCAATTTAACCTGATCTTCTCTGACCCCTGTCTCAAGACAAATAGTGATGCTCATGACATATTCATGTTCTAGTGCCAGGATGCTCAGAATCCTTGTACCATCCTTTAACACTCCACCTGTTTTCTGATGGCTTCTTTATCTGGGAATGTAGAAAGGAGCAGGACTTCATTACTAATAAAGGGGAAGAGAGAAACCCTCTCTCAAGTCTGTGCTCTTTCTGCCTAACACTATGATCTTGACTGATCAGTTTGGAACTTGGTCAGCTCTACTTTAATTTTTTAAATTTTTTATCTTCCATTCCTTTCTCAGTCCATTGCAGTCTATTTCATGCCTCTGCCAATCCACTTAAATTATTAGGATAATGCTGTTAATGACCTCCAAATACCAAGTTCAACGGAAAATTGTTATTTTATTTTAACCTCTCTGATATCCAATACTTTCAGACACCCTTCTCCGAAGTCTCCCTCCCTTTGACTCTAGTAGTGACGTCTAACACTGGTACCACTTCCTCCTCAAAAACATTCTGTCTTCTTTACTGACTGTTTTCTGTCATCCTTTTATCATGTGCTGGTCCACAAAGATTCATTTTCATATCTATATACATTTTGTACACCCTCATCATTATCCCAGATCTGGCCATCATCCTCCAGCTGATGTATCTGGTGTAGCTGATTGATCGATCGATCGATCCCATCTGAGCCTGCTCCTGAGCTCTAGATCCATCCATTTATCAATCTGTCATCTTCACTTAGCTCAGAAGAACCTCAAATGTGATGAATCCAAAATGAAATCAATATTCTCAATCTCTCTCTTCTTTCCTCTTCCTCCATTTTACATCTCAGCCAATGATGATGTCTAGGAGAAGCTCAGTCCTGTACACTAAATAGAAGCAGTGTATAATTTTGGCCTAAATATACAGTAATTTCAAAGACTGTTTTTCATTATATTTTTAAAGCCAAGGAAGTAGAGTTAAACCGGCATAATTTTTGCTGAACAAATATTAATTTCCTTTGCATGAAATCCTTAAAATTTGTGGAAGTGACTATGTGCCATTTTTGATATGACTTCACACCAACAGGACAAAAGAAACCTTGTTTACATACCTTTTTAAAGATTTATTTATCTTTTTGAGAGAGACAGAGAAAGACAGAATGAGTGGGAGGGGTTGACAGAATCTCAAGCAGACTCTGTGCTAAGTGTGAAGCCATGCGAAGCTCCATATCATGACCCTGAGATCACGATCTGAGCCAAAACCAAGAGTCAGACACAAAACCAACCCGACCTCCCTGTTTATGTATTTTGAATATATATTATGTATTTTAGTATCAGATGCACTGCCATTTACAATGGCTACTAATGGAATTAATCTGATACAATAAATTTTAGCATTCCAAAAAGATGTATTTATTTTCCATTATATGGTACAGAACAACTTTGGTGATATATGTTTTTCTGAACCTTAAACTATTAAATAGAATTATACCTAAAAAATACAAAAGAACACAAAAAAACGAGAAAAAAAAACTATTAAATATTCTTTCAGCTTTTACAGAATCTGTGTGGCAGAAGAGACTTTTAGGAGTTGGATCAGAAAGGGTAAGCTGGTCCTGGCTGTGACTTCGGACTCTGAAATTAATGGTTTATGGGGATAGTGGATGAGACTATTGATCAATAAAGAGATTTAATAAAATTAATGGGAATGAGGAGATACAATCAATTAGAAATGGGCAGAAGAAATGGAAAGGAGGTTCACCGAAGTCTTTAAAAGACACAAAAAAATATTTTAAGACTTCATGAAAGAAGAATTTTCTAAAATACCCTAGAAAGCAAAGAATGACCTTTGCTTTGCCTTACATGCTAAAATTTTATTTTTTAATATGTTCCTATTCCTAGGAACATGCTATTTTAAATTTAATTTTACTTGCTCTTAGAATACAGAATACATACTAATAGTCTACTAAATTGTGCCTTGTAAAATAAATGTACCTTAACTTCTTGGGAAAAACTGAATTAGTAGTCACTTAAAAGTAGAAAATACATGGACTGTGAAGCTTCTGGTAGAGCAGCATTTTGACTTTATAAATTCTAAGGCAGGAGGGGAAAAAAAAACCCATGTAGACCTTATAATATTATCAGAATTATTCTTCTGATATAGCACAGTATAGAAGAATAGCGTATTAAAATACAGCTGTCCACTTGAAAGGTATATGAGAAAAAATTCCATTATTCTGTGGGTCCCCTGGAATTCCCTGGCTACCCACTTGACTCTAGAAAAGGTAATTGTTTTCAGCAGCCCATTACGTTGCTTCTGATCTCCGGGAGACAGGCTGTCCTGTAATGGAGCAATTATAATAGCCATTTCTCTCCCCATGAGGATAACTCTGAAATGGCCAGGGGGGCCAAGAATGCAAGGCAAGGGTGGCATTCCATGAACAGCTGGATGACTTTATTTCCTAAGAGTCTCCCAGGACTTAATTTTCAGCTCAGGAGAGTATCCTCAGGTGTTTTTTGTTTGTTTGTTTGTTTTTTGTTTTTCTAACTCTGAATGGTAACCAGAAGAGTGTGTCTCAGTTGAAGGCAACAGTTAACAAAAGCAAACTAAAAATTGGGTCTCTCTCTGGATTGTCTGACAAGCACATTTCTAAATGATGAAAAAGAGTCATAGCTATGCTTGGCACTTTCCCAAAACCCATGGTCTGAGGAAGTACATCACAAACAAGTAACAAAGTAGTAGAGAAAATAGCAGCATATTAGTTTTTTTCATTAGAAAGATTTTTGATAATTCATTATATTACCTTATTCATATGTTATTTCTGTTATTCTAGTAAAAGTTTTTTTTCCCTTTCACTCTAAAAGGAATCCATAATTAATGAAGGTGTCCCAGAAACTCAAAAACAGTCACTCACACAAATTAGTTGGTCTTTTGGTCAAGTTCATCTTAGGTTCTCTCTATCCCTGTACACACACACACACACAATTACATCTGTACCTTGATTATAATTATTGACGTATTATAAATAAGAACATAAGTATTTTATACTAAATGTATGGTACTATGTCCTGTACTCTGCATTTAATATTCTATCAGCATATCCTCTATATTATTGCATATAAAAATGAAATATCTAATATTCCTTTGAATTGGTATAATCTAGATATCCTAATATTTCAATTGCATACATTCAAATTGGATTTCTACATTATTTTCAGCTTTTTATGATGTATGTACTGTTTCTTTTCCTAATACCTTCTTAGGGGCTGTTTCCACAAATAAAAATTTCTGTATGATAGTTTGTGACTATTATATAGATACTGATAATATCTGATATTAGATTTATATTTCTATGAACAATACATGAGAGTATCTTCTTAATTACTCTTTTAGCAACACTGGGTGTCTTAAAATATTTCCTAATACAAATGGTAAAGACAATGCATTAATATTTAAATTTCATAATGCTGGTATTATCAAAGGGAATGCATACTTCTCTACAGTTTTCTCTCTGTTGTATTTATCCTTCCATAAAATCTGAATTTATTCCTGTTGTCCACCTATACACTGGAGTTTGAGCATTTCTCTTAACATTTGGGTGCTCTCTCTGTTCCCTCTGCAATAGATAAAAGCACTAACCATTTGGACCAGTGAATTGAACCTTTGAAAATTCTTTATGTGTTAATGATAACTTTTGATTTTTGTATTTATCACAAAAATATTTTTAATTTTTGTTCATTTAAGCAGCATTTTTTATAATCTATTGGAGATGATTTTTGTTTTTTATCATGGTGAGATATGTTCCTCTTATTTATAGTTTCCTTTGTTTCTAAATGTAGAAACCTTTCCCTTCTTCACAGGTTTGGTGACTATTCCTACATAGTTATATATCTCCACAATATATATATTTAGGGCTTGATTTGCCTATGTATTTTCATAAAATTTAACTTTCCAATCTACTTGAGATTTATTTTGCCTTTATATTGAGAAATATTTTGAATTGTTTTCATTTTAATATTGACTAATTGTCTCAACAATATGGTGCTTCATTTTAAATTTAATAATAATATGAAGTGTGTTTTATGGAGCAAGCTTTGAGGAAAGCTTGACTGAGTTCAAATCTCTTCTCTATTACTCTCTAGTTGGAGTTGTTCTGTACAAACTCTGTGCCTAGTTCGTCCTCTACAAGGGAAGGATGACAAACACTTCTCCCAAGGAAGGAGTTAATTCATGTTTAACAATTAACTATGACTAAACTGTTCTTATTATTTATAATGCTTGTTGAAACATTTTACTAGTTTCTTGGGGGGATCAGTAAAACTCTAAGGACTTTTTGTAGTTTTATGTCTTTTATGAGACATTAAATTTGGCTAAAATAAAATTTTAGAGTATTTGCAAAATGTCATCCCTTCCCACTAAATATTTTGGTTCTACAGTACTAGGTACAAAACAGATGCTCAGTAAATACCAATTAAATATTAATTAACTTAAAATGCAGAAGTGTCAAAAATTTATTGCACACTGATCCCATGTGGCTACAAAGAAGAATCCCATTTCCTAAGGACTGGGTATTAGAGAACAGGATTCTGGGTGATTAATTGCTCTGGTCTCACTGATTATATAATATCCTCTGTCATAATTACTTCTTTTCCTAAAAGTACTGCTGCAACAGGGTAAGTCTCTCTGTGTCTGCTGGTCTGTCTCTCTCTCACCCCCCCCAACACCATTTATTTATATTACCATATAAACCTGTATCTTTACCTCTAGTTGATTTAATCAGGATTGTATAGTTTGCCCAAGCTGGGCCAATCACGTTTTCTCTTCTGGGATTTCGAATTTGGGCAGATTATTATTTCTGGCTACAAAGACAGGGAGAGTCAGAAAGGATTAATCAATACTGAGAGCTAGTGTGTTATCAGTCAAGTTCTCTGAGCTGTCCAATTAAAGGGCTGAAGTGGTATTCTAGTGATCAAGAGAAAAAGCAGTTTCTTAGTTGCATGCAATTTCAATGTGAAGAGAAAAGAGGGAGTTATATAGTTTTAAGAGCAAGCACTATGACAAAGTTTTGTGTGAAATAAATAAATAAAACTGAATATAATTGTCTTTTGATGAGACCATAAGACTTCTTAAGTTGTCACTTCTTGTAGCTCTTCCCCCCCACATTAATGGTACAATTATTAACACAAAGAACAGGCTTATATATAAAAATTATGACCCTTAATGTCATGATTATGAAGATAATTGCCAATCATCACTGTGGTATTTATCTCTATAGGGAAATTATTAAAGTGTATTTTTAAGGTAACCATATAAAAATGGAATAGAAAAACTAGTCACGATAACAAAAAAGCTACCTTTTTTTCTTTCCATTAAATATAATTTGTTGTTAAAGGTTTGCAAATACTAAATACTGACACTTTACTCTTTCTGCAAGCCCATTAATTACTAAAAATATAGGTACAAGTTTACAGGTGTAGGTAGAGAGATACAATAGGAGTGAAAAAATATGGGCTTGAGAATTATTTAAAATAGTAATATGTGTGACTGTAATAATGTATGTATATGTTTCTTCTCCCTTTGCTACTTATGCATCTTTGTAGCCACACCATACAGCACAATGACTGGCTCAATAATTAATTCATAAGGCATATTCTGTCACTGTCATTCTATTTGTGCTTAAAGACAAATTTTAAGCAACGTTTTTTTCTCATTTTTTTCATATCTTACAGTAAACTCATTGTGTCAGAACTATTATTAATTGGAAAGTTTAATGTACAGTTGTTTTTGAACACAAGTGTGGTCTCCTCACTGATGATGTACCTTCTAAAACATGGCATATATTTATTTACATATTTACTTTGTATTTTTCCCTGGATACTTTTTTTTCTTTCTTTGATCCTCTGATAATAAAATGTCTTCAGATTTAGGACTATCTTTCTGATTTCTACAAAATGGATACATTTGGCAAATTGTTATTGAAATTGCCTGCTGTTTAGGAATGTCTGGGTAATGTTAACTTACATCTGTGTTAGTCACTGTTCTCCAGAGAAACAGAACCAATGATATTAGTATACGTATATGAACCAATATATATTTCTATCAGTGATACATATACATAAGAGAGACAGAGACTGAGTGCAAGAGAAAGAGAGATTTGTTACTGTAAAGTAGTATAAGAAATTACGTAACTGTGGAAGTGACAAGTCCTAGGATCTGCAGGCATGATGCTAGAGGCCTGGGAGAACCCACAATGTTGTTCTAGTCCAAAAGTTGGCAAGCTCAAGACCCAGAAAATGCTGATGTTTCAACTGAAGTCCAAAAGCAAAACAACAACAACAACAAAACCCATTTCTCCTGCCCCCATCAATTGCCTCTTGGGCCTACAACCCACAGAATCCTTATTACATATCAATTATCTACTTCCCCCAAGATGGTTGAGGTTGTACCTGTCTTGTTCAATTTTATATAGAGAGTGGTTGGCACAGTGCTTGGCACACAGCCAAAGCAACATAAATAACAATTATATGAAACTGAAAGTGGAATTCATATGCATTTTGATATTCCTAAAGCTACAAAAGTCACTGGCATCATGCAAAATTCATATGTATTTTATACTGAAAATGTAATTGAAATATTATTTTGACATCCCCAGATTCTGTTCGAACTCAGTAAAAATAATGTTGCAGTTTTTAGGTATTTATTCAAAAGGAAAGCAGGACTTCACAAACAGATCTTCACAGGAGAGGTCTCTGCAGCGAGTCTCATGTTTTAAAAAGCATTTTCCGATCATGATCTTGAGTTTCCCATCCTGTGGGCTGAGAATTTATGTGACCAGGAGGTGGAAGTATGCTGTCTTTCCCCCTGGCACAATATTCTGCATGCCTGGAAGCATGTGATTCCGTGTCTGAATGGCCTTGAACTCCTTTTGGAACCTCTTTAGGACACTTCCTGGCTTATCCTCCTGCCAGTACACTGTACTCAATCCTAAACTTGTAGGGAGAGGGGTCAAGGGGTGACTCTTTAGGGGAACATGAAACCAATGCATCTTGCAGTGTGCACATGTGTAGTTAAGGTCTCCTATAAGCTAGGAGGAAAATAAGTTGGTGGGGGGGAAGTTGGCAGAGCCAGGCCCAGGGGCTGGTACAGCTGATTTCCCCACATCAGTGTGTTGCCGATCATTACAGTTATGTTTGTCAGGAAAGGAGATTAGAACACATTTTATTTAATGATTTTTTTTTTTAGCTATTTCAGCAACTTGAAGAACTGACATAAATCTGAATTACTTTGACGTATAGTATATGGGCTTCATTGGTATTATTGCTACAGGCTCTGCAAATGTTAGAAGTAGTTCTGAGATCAAACTCCATGGTCATGCATGTGTATGGTTGAGGGTAATATGAGATCAGTGAGAGCTCCAGCAAAGATCTCGACAACTATGCCAATTTCATACCTTGTACCTCACCCACACGAGTGCAACTACAGATCTTCTTCACACCTTTGCCATGCATCAAAATACATTTAACCCTCCTTTGGGCCTGATACTGTTTTTGCCAGTTTAGAATATCAGATCCATTTGTACATTTAGGCTCAGTGTCATCCATTTTAAGATCTTTATAGATTTCTTTTATCATTTCAAAATCACTTTAATTAACAGGAAGATAAAATGTCCCTCTCAAGAAAGAAGAAGAATTACCCCTTTGAAATCCATGTTCCTTGAGCTTATCAAGTCAGACCTATTGCTCTGTATTATGTATCTCAACTGATACCTTCAGTTATGGGACCGCAGGTACTTTAGAAGAAAATGAAATTGATTAGCCTTCCAGATGACAATGGCCAATGATAAAGCATAATCTTATAGTTATTCATGTCATTTAGTATGTTGCACATACTAAAGAATATCCCCTTAGGAGAGACTTAATGCATATGTAATAATTTACATTTCTAAAATATATAATAAGATCCTTCCACAGGCATAAAGTTGTCAACAACTTTCTTAACTTCTCTGGAGAACCAATTCTTCATATACTTTACCCCATAATTTAGAGACAGGATATAAGAATAAGAAAAAATATTCACTTAGACACATATCTTTAGGTTCAACATATACCTTTAATCTTCATGAAAATCATCTCTTTTAAATTAACCTAAATAGTAAAATCCTCAGACATAGGTGGAAGAGGGTGATTTGGGTGCTCCCTTTTCCTTTGTATTTTTCATACTTTTTTTTTTTAACCTTTTCTACATCCTATGAAGTACACTTCTACCCCATCCTCACCTCAATGTAAAAATATAATTCATTTTACTACTCCACTCCCTTAACAAATGTAGGACCTTGAATAATTTTTAATAGCTTAAAAATAGTTTTTTTCCCCTTAGGTACATCAGGACCTACATTTATAATTGTTTACATAATCTCATTAGTTTGGGATCAAAATTTATAAAGTGGTACTCAATGGTTAACTGAAAAAACAGGAGACAACCCTCTACGGATTCCTTTTTGATGACAGAACCAATGATTGGCTGCCAAGATGATTTATGGCTTTCTTTTTAAAATGAAAGAAAAAGATGACAGAAATACTTTCTAAAAGTAACCTGAAATCTTCCTGGCTTTAATAGCTATTACTTTTCTTTCTCAGAAAGAATAAAAATATCAAATATTCAAACAGAGTTTTATATTAGGGATATTAAGAATAAAGCATATTACTAGACAAATTTAAAAACCAATGAATATTGCATCTCTCAGCCTCATACTGTATGGAAATTTCACCTGGATTAAAAGTTAAATATATATAAAAAAATCAAACAGTTAAAAAGCTTGAAAATAGGATTAATATTCATGAACCCCTTTGATATGGGAAGGTTTACTAAGCTTTAAAGTAGTCAAAGTGATTACAAACAAACATGTCACTAGTATAAAACTTGTCATTTTACATTAGGAAAAAAGAATGAAACCCAAAGTCTTAGAACTTATAAATGACTATAGCAAAGTTGCAGGACATCCAAGGTTAATATACAGAAGTCAAGTACTTTCTTATATATTAGCAATAAACAATTAGCATTTGAAATGAAACAAGTTAAATAGAATAAAAAACTCAAACTATTCTGTTTGATACTATAATGGTGAATACATAATACTATACATTTGTAAAAACTCACAGAACTTTACAATATAAAGTGTGAGCCTAAACATACATGAATTTACAAAAATTCAACTTGGGAGTTGTGGGATACTAGGATAGAATGCAGACTCTACAAGAAAATCTCACCGTATTACAAATATATGAAACAACTTCACTAAAGAGAGGTAGAATGAAAAGATGATGACCTAAGGATTTTTGGAAATGACCGGAATCTTTCTGAATAAAGGCAAAATAAACTGCCCAAAGGATTGTCCTCTAGTTTGATAAAACTATTCCCCAGGGGGGTACAGGTTTAAAATGCTGATACTGTTGAACATGTATCCTGGAACTGAACAATTAAGTAAATGATTGGCAGATGGTAGGAGCCAGATTTTTCACTGTTAGATTTGGAGGTTACAGAAAAGCAAGAAGAGGAGACTCTAAGCTAATACCATAGGGTATTAGCTTAGAGTGGAAGACACCAGTATGAACTCACGTTTTTTACTCTAGATACAAATTTTTACATATAGAAGTACTTATAGATATGGATATATGTAAGTTAGTATACACACATCTAAAATCTTGCTTTGTCAGTTGAGAGATCCTAGAAGCAGTAACACCCCAGTAGCAATGAACACACCTAGCACCTAGATCTTGGTTTCTAATAGCATTCTCAGTAAAAGGAACCAAGGTTCTGTGGAAAAAATGGTTCATTCCAGGGCTGGTGCAGAAAATATAAACAATGATTTGGATCGTACCAGAAAGTGGGCAATTGTTAAAAAACAACAACAGCAGCAATGATAAGCATATCGAAGTTACACAGGAGTCAACAAAAATTACTCAATGGTCTAATCTGAATTCTTTTGAGCAACAAAATAATGTGTTATTGGATCATAATCTGAAGTAAAAAAAATGTTCATAAGTACATGTTGACAGAAACAAATGACTGCATAAATAACTCAAATGAGGAAGAGGAGTCAAATCTCCCATGAAGAAACATTCCAAATTACTTATGCACATACTCTCCCCTCGTGGAGGTGGGGCATAACTCCCCACTCCTCAAGTGTGGGCTGTGCAAAGAGACCTTCCCACAGAGTACAGGGGTGTGTGTGTGTGTTGGGGGGTGGTGGTTGGGAAGGTGGGACTGAGGAACCAGAGACACTAGTTTATCCGCACCTGGGTGAACAAGGTCAACATTAATGGTTGTAAGTCCTGTTGTTAGAATGTAACCTTGATATGATGTGATGAAAATAGTACTTTCTTTCTGTTGTCCTCCTCCTCCAAGCCCATAATCTCAGTCAAATCATGATAAATTTATCAGACGAGTACCAGGTGAAGACATTTTACAAAGTCCTTATTCAGTTCTCCTCAGAACTGTCCAGATCATTATGAACAAGGCCAGTCTGAGAAACTGTCAGTCAAGAGGAGCCCAAGATAATATGACAAAATATAAGGCAGTATCTTGGAAAAGAAAAATGACATTAGGTAAAAACAAAAGAGATCAGAAAAAACTATGGCTTTTAGTTAATAATTTATCAAACTTGTCTATTAATTTTAACAAATATAATATGCTAATGTAAGATGTGATTTATAGGGGAAATGACATGGGAAATATGGAACTCTGTACAGTCTTAGCAATTTTTCTGTAAATATAAAAAACTGTTATAAAATACAAAGTTTATATAAAAATTATTTATGGACTTTCTGATTATATCAATTTGTACAGTACTAAAAATTAATGTAAAACTCCATTCCTGTTTGCTTTATGAAGAATACCTGAATCAAGTTGCTGATACCCTGTATTCAGAACATACTTTATAATAAGGAACATGTGAGAGAAAATAGGACACTGGTATAAACTTGAATGAAGGGCAGTTGTGTGGCTTAGTTATTTAAGCATCCAACTCTTGATTTCAGCTCAGGTCACCTTCTCAGGGTCATGAGATCAAGCCCTGTGCCAGGCTCCACGCTGGGTGTGGAGTCTGGTTAAGATTCTCCTTCCCCCTGCCTCTCCTGCCCTACCTCACATGTGTGCACGTGCCCTGTCTCTCTAAAAAATCAAAACAAAACCAAAGAATCTTGAATTATGGACATTTGCATTTTCTCTAATTTTGTTGTCAAGGTATTTTCAAGAACAAGGTATTTTCAAGAACAAGTAACAACAGACTTTATGTAGAACCATTTTCAGTATTTTCAATGTAATGGAGAACAGTGACATTGCCATGATAGAAATATGTCATTTTGAAAAGAAAAAAGGAAAGAAATGTACGAAGAATGTAAATTTCCTTCTATTTGAAATTCTAGTTTCTTCTATGCATCAACATTCAAAAACTGACAGACTCTGGATCTCTCATATGACTTCATATTAGTCTGTCATCTCAATATTTTTATCGTCAAATAAACAATTGGTTTGTAACTTCCTAAAACTAACATACATTTGCTCTTCTTTGCCTAAGACTAGGAAAATCCAGATAAATTGGAATTATAAGTGTTTTTTAGAAAGTTATAGAATTGTACAGTCTTTACAAGTGAGGTTCCATAGGAGTATGAAATGAACAACAAGCACTGAACTTCTGAGAAGTAAATTAGAATAAGAATTATTGTAATCTTAGAAGTCCCAGAATAAAATAAATGACTTTTTTTATTTATGGGAAACAAAATTATCAGAAAATAGGCAAAACCCCTGTTTTTTCAGGAAGTAACTAACAACACATTGAAAGGTGATTTCATTAACACTTAAATACACTATTTACAAAGGATATTCTAGGCACAATGAATGGCAGTAGCAAAAATCACAGAAACAGGAATAGTTTAGGCTATAGAGAACAGTTGATCTTGATCTCAGAGCACTTGGTCTAGTGAAACAGTGAGGAGTAGAGCTGATGAAAAATCAAAGACCTTGATCTGTGTAATCTTATTGCTCATTAAATAAGGATTAGCATTAAAGTTCTTGTACAAAGACATTATTTTGAAATAAAAATTTGGCAAAGAAGTGTAGGGAAAATTGAAGTTAGAGAAAAAGAAATGTGTGGAGATAGCATTAAGGAATATGCCAAGTGAAACAAGCCAAACAAAGAAAGAAGACTATGTGCTCTCACTTATATAGGGAATATAAAAAGAAGCTGACCATCTAGAAGCAGAGAGGAGAAGCACGGCCTCTAGGGGTGGAGAGGTGGGGGACATGAGGATATGGTCAAATGGTACAAAGCTGCAGTTATGTACAGCATATGTTTCGAGATTCAATGTATGCCATGATAACTATAGTTAATAATACTGAATTGAATACTGGACATTTGCTAAGAGTGTAGGTATGAGGTGCTCTAATCACAATGTTAACTATGTGAGTTGATGATGTGTAAATTGCCTTGAGTGTAGTAATCATTTCACTATGGAAACACATTTCAAATCATGTCCTACACCTTAAACGTATATGAGTCTAATATGAAAGAAGAAAAGGAATACACACCTAATCATGCAGTTTCCTTAGTTGAAAGTTTACACTGCTTTCCCATTGTTCTTGAATCCAAAGTGTATTCATCCATCCACCTGCCCACACATCCATTCATTTATCCATTCAATTTTACTCGACTTTTTAAAAAACAGTTTTATTTATTTATTTGAGAGAGCACAGAGGGACAGTGAGAGGGAGGAACAGACTCCCCAGTGAGCATGGGTTCCTTGTGTCCCTTCAAATTTCATATGTTGAAGCATTTTCACTGCTTTAGAATGTGACCTTATTTGGAAACGGAGCTGTTGCAATATAATTAGTTAAGATGGGGTCACACTGGAGTAGGGTAGACCCCTAATCCAATAGGACTGATGTCCTTATAAAAAGGTGAAATTTGGACAAAGACACACACACACACACAGAATTAAATTAAATATGAAGCAAGACGGGGTGTTGCATCTACAAGTCAAGGAAGGCCAATGGTTACCAGAAAATAAGAAGCTAGAAGAATGACCTGGGACAGATTCTTCCTCACAACCCTCAGGATGAACCAGCCCTGCCCACACCCTGATCTCAGGCATCCAGCTCCAGAACTGTGAAACAATACGTCTCTGTGGTTCAAGCCACAGTCTGTGGTACTTTGTAATGGGACACCAACAAACTGATCCAGCAATAAGAGCTGGATCTAGACAGACTGGGTTCTACTCTCAAATCTGAACACTGAAGAAGGAATCAAAAGTACAAGATTTGCAGCCCACAAATGCAATGTAACACACTGAGAGAAGGAGCACAGATATTAAAATTGAATATTCTAATTTTTTTTCTGGAAAAAAAAAAAAGAAGAAAAAGAAAAATGGAGCTGTGTGCCTGCTGGCTATTTAAGGGGAAAGGCTCGGCCGGACAGTTTCTGTGGGATTTCTGACTTTTCCTTTGACTGTAACTACTTCCTATGGTTATTTATGAGTCATGGACTCCCAGAGCTGACAAAACGTACTAAAATATTTAAAGCAAACATAATGTAGGTCTAGACTCTGGCACACATGGGATTTCAGCTTCCTTGGGATATCTTACACCCATGGACATCTGTCTGCCTTGACCTGCTTCTGCTCTCTCACGCTAAGTCCCTACTTTCATTACCTTCACTTTCAAGCATTTAGTCTGCATTGAAATCATATAATCTCCATTTCTGGGGCTTGAGGTGCAGACCTCTAGTTGTTCTTGTCCCACGGTTGTCCTTAACCCTTAGCAGGTTCATCCAAGCTAAGCCTGAGCTGCAGCCCTCCTGACTGGCAGTTTTCATCTGCTCTTCGGGTCCTGGATAAAACAATGAGATTGGATTTTTATGCTTACATCAAACATGAGAAATGGCTCTTGCTACTTCTGAATTGGGATGAAGAATCTTCAAGGCCATTTATTTGAATGCACAATGTTATATGATCGTGTAGCCCACCTGGAGTAGCACAGACTTGGTTCACTGTCTGATGGCTGAGCCTTCAAAGATACATATTACATTGTTGGTAATGAAAGGTACTCTTTACATAAACAGTGGACTACAGAGCATCTATTTTAATGATTTCTTAAAATCATAATACGTGAGAAATGTGTAGGGAATGAAATGCTGTTTTAAAGTAGACTAATTTTTTTTCCTGACATTTTAAGATTACTTTGACTTCTTAGAGCTACTTTAGTGGTTTATTTTTATTTGCAATCTTTGCTAACAAAGCTATAAGCTTTTAAAGTTTGATGCTTTATACTAGTTGTAAATACTCTGTCTTAATAGTAAAGTAGTGCATTTTCTCAAATATTTCATTATGGTTAAGGATGAAAGAAAAACCTTGTTACTCTTGATCATACTTTTTTTTTTTTTTAATATTCTTGGCTATTATACCAAAACAGGGTTTGGATACAAGATTTCCTCTCAGTGTTTACTTAGCCTTTGTTTTCCTTGTAACCTCTCTGGCCCTTGATAGGCTTCTTCCTTCCCTAACAATTCAGCTCATGTTAACACTTAATGGAATCCCTCTGCTTTCACTAAACTATAGGGGATTTTGCTTTTTCCAATTTTGTTGTGATTGAAACGTTTGTCATGGGGTATTTCCTGTTCTTTTAAGCACCCTAATATCTTTTCATACAGAGATTTGTTTCTGAATTATTATTTAATAATGAAGTTTACATTATAAAAATAGGAAAACATGAATAAAATAGCTGGAAAAGAATAAAGCAGGGTGAAAAGAGGAAGAACTGATCTGTAACTTAACACAGCTATCCATTCAGAAAAGTAGCAAGGGAGACCAGAGGCACAAAGATGTTGGAGAGCACTCTTAGCCCCAGCTCCCTGGGGAGCATTCCCATGGCAAAGGACCTCCTAGGGTAATCCTGACCTATATCCCTACGGCTTTTTGGGCACCATTCCATCAAACAGAGGTAGATTCGTTTGGTGAATTGAAAAAAAAATTATTTTTGCCCATTGACTCTGGATTCTCCCTCCTTCTATGTGCTATAAGTTTTAAAGATTTATTTATTTGAAAGAGAGAGAGAGAGCATGTCCACAAGCATGTACACGAGGAGGGGAGGGGCAGAGAAACAGAACCTTCAAGCCGAGTGACTCCCTCCTGAGTGTGGAGCTTGACCCAAGCTCCACCTGGAGACCCATGAGATCATGACCTGACCCGAAACCCAGAGTTGGAAGCTTGACCAACTGAGGGGCCCTCGCTCCCCTGCGTGCCAAACATTTTAGAGGGATAGCCCCTTTGGAGAAGCTCTAGGGTGTCTCTGCATGGTCAGCGACTACATGGATCAATTTAATTCTGGAGTATGGCACCAAGAAAGCCACTGTTGCCAGAGAGCTGAGCCAAGCTTCTCCAACAGCCTTATGTGTTCTCAAGCCGCCATTCTGATTTCCATTTGTGTGACTTCTGAGTCTATCTCTCTATTATTTTTATATTTGCCAAGAAAATAAAGACATTTTATTTATTTATTTTTAAAGATTTTTATTTATTTATTTGACAGACAGAGATTACAAGTATGCAGAGAGGCAGGCAGAGAGAGAGGGAAAGCAGGCTCCCTGCTGAGCAGAGAGCCCGATGCGGGGCTTAATCCCAGGACCCTGAGATCATGACCTGAGCCGAAGGCAGAGGCTTTAACCCACTGAGCCACCCAGGCACCTCAAATAAAGACATTATTTATTGAGCTCATAAAGCTCCAAAAGTAAACAGCAGAGTGCTTTATGGGGAATTCTCGAGTACCATCCAAACTTTCCTTGGATGGTAGACTGCCCGTTGTCTGCCCATAGTAAGTGAACTGCGCCATTCAGACATGACAGACATGACATGACAGAGGCAGTGAATCCTCTGCCATGTTTTGTATCTCACGTGATCTAATATTTGAAAACATACAATTGGACTGATCTAGATTCTATCTTGAAGCCAGATTTGGGAACTGGTCTTGACATTGGCATGAGTGAACTGCCACAGGCTACCTATAAAAGGAGTTCTTTATAGCAAGCTCGTATAGGACCAAAACAAAGGCAAGTGCTAAATCCAGATTTGTAATATTAATTATTTGCTCATTATATAATAGAGTTTTCAAAATATATAGTGGTCGAGATATTACAAAGCCTGTATAGCTAAAAACACTGGTCTTCATGATTTACAGAAATTTAGAAATTGTACTACCAACTAACAAATGTTGTTAAAATTATGCATTTATGATGTTTTATGATAGAAATATTTCTTTTAAAATATTGTTTTGTTTTGTTTTCAAGAGATGATGTTGTAAATTTACATCCTGTCCTTTTTAATGCAATCACACCATATGTCACTGTTTCATCTTTATAAGCTCCCTAGAATTTTGGATGTGTTTCCAATTTAAAAAAATGCTATTTGGCATTAATTGCTAATGCTACAGAGCAGTACTAATCTATCTATAGCCTTTAAAGATGTTCAGTTTTCATATGTAATAAAACAGAGCATGAAAATATATAGAAAGTGTTAGGAGACATACTTTGTAATTTTAAGAATAAAAAAGAGCGATGACTTGTTGATTGATCCATTAACCAAAATTTATAAAGCAATTGATACATGCCAGTCTTAGCAGCATTTGCTTAGTTCTTAGTGGCATTTGCTTAGTCCTAGTGGCATTTGCTTAGTTAGTGGCTTAGTTCATTTGCTGGGGAATACAGTCATGAACATGATAGAAAAGGATGGTACTCTTATTACATTCGAGTAGTAGAATACAGAAAGCAGAAAAATAAATACCTAAGAATATTTATTTTAAAAATACCCTGTAATGGAGCATTATATACATATAGCACTCAGGTATAGAAATTAATTACTGGCTACTGAGTCTTCAAGATAATTAATTCAGGAGAATATGCTCTGGGGTCTCAAGTCTCAACTAATTCATCTTGAAGGCCAAACCCCAGTGTGCAGACAGGAGCCCTGAGACAGAGCTGTGTCTGGTAAGATCTGGTTGCCTTGTCTGGCTTTCCTTTCACAGGACCTCATCTTCTGCCACCCCACTTCCCTTTTCAGGTACTGATTTCATTATTTAAGCCCACACTCCTGGCGTCTTACCTGCTGGACTTTCTGAACTCTGTTCAGTATCTGCTGTTGAACTCTGCTTTTGACCCCAGACCTTGCCACGGCCCCATTCTTATCTACCTGCTTCTGATTCAGGGCTGCTCTCTGATACCCTTGACTTCTGTCTTGCCATGTCCATCCTGGAGCTTTTAAATGACAATAACTGTGGATGTGTTTTGGGTATAACCACTATACTATCTTCATTTTGGCCACTTCACCTATGTTTCCTCCTTTTAATAACAAAGAAAGAAACCATTACTTGTGTAGAGCAACAGGATCTGAAAGCTGTTAAGATGCTTAATGTTGGCTATTGATACTGTAATTATGCCTCAATTTTAGGGAAATAATGTTTTGTATTTGAGCTTCAGGAGCCTTCTGCTAATACAAAGACCTCCTGTCAACCTTAAGTTAGAGTTAAAGGCAATGGATATGTTGAGTTATGTTTTTTAAAAACAATTTTAATGGGACTGGAATCCAAGCTCATTAAGCATCCATAGATCACATAAAATTTACTTTAGAAAATTTGGTTTGGGAACTAAAATGTTGAAATTCTTTGAGTGATTTGCTGATTTAGCTCTTCCTTTAATACTATTTGGATCACTTGGGGTTTTTGTGGGGTTCTTTTTTTTTTTTTCTATTACTTTTTTTCCAATTAAATCCCACAGCTATTCTTCCCAAAAAGAAATGTCAATATAATAATGAGTTGGGCTGAGGGAAAAACAATGTATCTTTTCCAAAAGAAAGGCTGTCATAAAACTTGACATCCTGAAATACTGAATCTTTTGTAAGTGCTGTTCATAAGATTTTGTTCTTTGGGCCAAAAAGTCAGAAGCTAGTAAATGAGCCAGATTGTCTCCAGTGTCTGAGTTACTCTGGAAGATCAGCACAGCCATCTGGGTTCAGCCAGCCTTGAGGAACACTGGAAGTCCCCTGTGGTGAGCTGTGGCAGGGACTGAAAACAGAAGCAAAAGGTTGGCTTCAGTCTTACAGTCTTATAAGTCAAATCTACCCCCTTTATACAGTGAAGTCACTGAAGGAAAGAAAAAAGAAAAAAAAAAAAGCATGAATGAATAGTCTCATTGCTCTTAACCAGTTATTCTAACATCAGGACAACAAAAGCAACAACAAAAAGTGATGCCTAATTAGACAACCAAATACAGTTTAAACAGAATTTAAAATCTGAAAGGAGGAAGAAAGAAAATGAAAATAAAACCCCACAACCAAGTATAAGATGAAAGCCTTCCAATCTCCCTATTAAAATTTAAGCCAAAAATCAGCAAATCTAAATTGAACAAAGAAACATAAAATATGATGTTAAAATCAGGAAAAACCACAGACACTCTAAATTTTCTATTGGCTTTCATTTCTGTAAGAATGCAAATGAGAGATAAGTTCATTACTCAATAAGTGAGTAATTTGGCATCCCCCAAATGTCCCAAATGCTACTCATTTAGTGACTATTCTCTGACCAGATGAAATTCACACAATACTGCTGTCTTCCTAGTAGAACACAGTAAATCCACGTTCACAGGGGCCAGTTTCGGAATGGTAAGTGTGTAACAGAATCAGACTGGAAATCCTTGGTATTTCAAAGTGGAGCCAATACAATACAATTCTCAGCTAAGCACCCAGACATGGTTGGCATGCTTGCTTTGCACAGAGAGGGAAACTTTGTGAAGAGGATAGCTACAATGTTCCTGCCTCTTCTTCTCCTCGAGGGGGTCACAAGTGGTGACCAACTGGTTTTTGACAAGGCGGATCAACACCTTTGATTCCACAGGCGGCCTCAAGTTCTCTTCTCAGTAGCAGCCTCCTTCCCTCAACCCTGGCCTGAAGATAGCACAGCAACTGTTATTTTATACACAATGCACTCCGTCAGGGGATAGCACAGAGCATTTTCTCAAGTCTGTTTTCCAGCCTCTAACCCTTTCCCTAAACTCCACACCACAGGCTGACTCCGGGAAAGTCTGCAGAAGTGAATTTCATACACACATCTATGTAGAGGAAGGACAGGGAGACTATTCAGTAGAAAATAAAGTGGCCAGATGTCAAAGAGACTGTGCTTTTAAAAAAAAAAAAGAGTGTCTTCCTGGTTTTATTTATTTATTTATTTTTAAAAATTTGTTTATTTGACAAGACAGAGATCACAAGTAGGCAGAGAGGCAGGCGCAGAGAGAGGAGGAAGCAGGCTCCC